>PVLD010018009.1:0-40157 GCA_004027595.1 Dinomys branickii | reverse complement strand
GCATGTCTGTATATGGGTCCATACATCTACAATTCGAAGATATCAATGGATAAAGCAACAACTACTGTTGAGACCATATCACCTTGTCTATAGATTAGTTGTGATTGTACTATTTTCTATGATAATGGGTGTCTGTTTGTCAATATGTTTTTGTACTTTTATGTTTCTAAAATAAAAAAAAATAAATAAAAAATAAAAAGAAAATAATGTAAGCATGGTAGGAAATACCAGATTCTGTGAGGAACAAAGAGTTTTTGACTATTTGTAATCTAAATGGTCAAAGGTTGAAGATATGGAGATGAATAAATTCTATAAGGTAACTAATGGAACATCACAGCAAGGAATTAAAGGTTGGGTTTGCAAGCTGAATCAAGTTGCACTGCTGGGTGAGGTGGAGATGTAATGCTGACCTTGCAGGTAAGCGGACCGGATGTACATGATCTGTCACTGGCAGCATGACCAAGGTATGCTTGTTGCATAGAATAATGAGTGTTAACATATACGCCCAGGGACCCTGATTTGAGATCCAGATATGCTACTCATTTACTGTTTGAAACCAGAACAAATGATTTCATTTCTCTGGGCCTCAATTTCACCTTTATGACTGCAGCACGGTCTTCACACAGGCATATCAGGACATCCAGGGGTTCTTAAAGGCCTCCCAAAGGACAGCAGCAGGGAGAGTTTTAGGAAGATAAGTACAAAGAGCTTCAGCTTTACATATTTTCTTTCCTCAAGTTCATTGGCTGAGATGTCTTCCTCCCCTTCCTTACCACTTTTCACAAATGCCATTCTTCTGCTTCAACACTAGCCAGGAGACAAAAAAAATGGCTCATCTGAGAGATACAGATATCTAGGGCAGCAAACCAAGAGATAAATCGGTAACATCTCCTTCAGTCAGGATGCTTCATTTCATTGAGAGACATATTTTTAATACAATTTTACTTTCTGTGCTAATTATCAATATTCATTAGTCATGTTTTTATAAATGCATCTTAATAATTGTCATATTTTATTCAAGCAAAATTGTTTTATAAATATAATGACAAGATTTTGAAAAAATATGTGTACATATTTGAAGAAATTCTGAAAAAATAAGTAATAGATGTTTTAAAATAAAGTTATACTACTTAGGATAAAACTATGTGAGAATTGGAATGGAAATGAAATTTCAAGAGAAAATATAGGTATTGAAAGATATCTAATTGCTACAGCTTCTTATGGATATTTTAAAGGTTATTGAGTATGAACATAAATGTCTGTACCATTTATATTTTATTGAATACAGAAAAAAGTGTTTTATTTTCAAATATCAATATTTGAAAAACAAATTATATTTTTGCATTTATTTAAAATTGACAAAAATCTATCATAAAAATATTCACATATCTAAAAATGTGAGTATACTTTCAAAATGCTTTTAGTAGGTTTACAGGCACAAAAGTTTGAAGATCAGTGAATTAAAGGATTATAAACCTTAACTTTTCCTTTTTCTGTTTGTTAATGGATTTATAAAATAACGTAAGCACTGTGTGTTTGTGTTGTTTTCCTGAACATCACAGGCAAAAAAACAACTCTAACGGTGATACAGAAAGTGAAACAGTTTCCTCAAACAGCCCTACCAACTGGAAAGTTTTCAAATACTCAGAGAACTCTGAGTCCATTACTTCACCCAGCTCTTCACAAAGTGACACACAGAAAACAACAATAAATTTTTAAAAGCTTATTGTAGTCCCCAAGCACAAGACTCCAGTCTTTGATACTCTAATTCTAATTTCTGAATGACAAGTCTCTCCTTTCTTTAGTCTTTACTTTTCTATGAAGAGACAAATAGCAATGGTTAGAAATAACCAGAAAAAAGTTTAAAGCATTTTTCTAATATAATTGTTTTCAATATCATAATAGTCTCAGAAGTATGACTACTAACTGGCTTCAAGGAACCTAATGCACAGGAACCTAATGACCCCAGTTATTGTAAACACTACATGCCTAAGACAAATAATATCAGCAAGTATGAAAAAGGGGTTGGAGAACTCAAAACAGACACAGGGAGAGAAGGGGAAGAGGATTTTTAGAAAGCCAAACTGGAATATATACTCATAACCACTCTCCAAGATGACTGTAAACTCCATGGACTGTAAACTTATACTAATAAAATCTGTCAAAAATTTTAAATCTTCTGTGCATTTTATCCAGCTTTGTCTTGACTTCAATGAGAAAAGCCCTACATATTTTGTCCCTTAGAATCCTAAGGCATGGACATCTAAGCGGCACCCTAACTACAGAGTCTCTATAAAGCAAGGGATTCTCCAGGAAAGGAGAGAAGGGAGAGAGACTAGGTATAAATATCCATCAAAAGAATAAATTTATGACTAGCTAAATAAAACCAGATTAGTTACCTTTTGCCTAGCTGGCCTAGTAGTATTTAAGAAATGACTTATTTTATTTTTGCCTGAACATTATTGAGTAAGCAGATCAGCACAGGCCAGGATCTCCTCACTATGCTCGTATCTAACATCCTGTCCGCCTGTATGCATCATAGGCAAAAGGGATCACCCAGATCTGAGAACTCTAGCGGGGCAACTGTTCACTGAATTGTCCATGGGCATCTACAAACTGTCTGAAAACTCCTTCCTCTAACAGTTTACTCATAAGTATTTAGCCTTTCGAGGTTCCTTCATAGCATAATAATTTGTTTAAATCTCTAATACAGCAGGTGAAAATTTTAAGCATCAGTTAAAAATAGAGATGAGCTACCTGAAAATGAGTATAAACTCTTTATAAAATGATACATAATAATAGACCAGCACTGGGCCGGTAATATAGCTCAGTGGCATAAGCACCTGCCTGGCAAGAGCAAGGTCCTGAGTTCGATTCCCAGTACAACAACAAAAAAAGGAGACCAGCACTGTAATTCCTTGGGTTAGGTAAAATAGAAACTCTGTCTCTGGATAGTAATAGCTATAAGTTATTGAGAACATTCTGTTTGTTGAGCACAGTGCTAGACATTTAACCTTTATGGTAACTACACAAGTACGATTTATCCCAGTTTACCTGAGGAAGACACAAAATTAGAGAGATTGTATGACTTGCCTAAGCTCAGAGAATTAGCACAGCTAAGTTCCAAGTACGAATGCATCTCAGTGGATTCCTGGGCAATCTCCAGCCGTAAGACGGTGAGTGCTGATTCTCAAGAGAATCGCTTGCCGGTGAATGCACTGGGCCGGAGTGCAAAGCGCTGGCATGAGCTCCGTGGGTGTCAGCCACAAACAGCCGAGCCCCGCGTGCTTCTGGTGAGACTGTGCCACTTTGCCAATCTGCGGAACCTCAGCGTCTTCCAGTGTGGGTGACTACTGTCTGTTTAAGCCTTTGGTAGGTGTCTCACTGTCTAGTTCTCCACTGAAAGCAAATATAATAAATATGCATCATGTTTTAAACCTACCTATAATTTAACGCCAGCGCAATTTGAACCAGATGATTTAAAACTATTCAGCTGCTAAGCTTTAAAAAATAATATTTTGGGCAAAATGTAGATTTAAGAATTTTCTGCATAAAGTAGTATAGGTGACCATTCAAACCTTAATTCTATTTGTAAAGTAAATTGCTTTTCAAAGAAATCCACAGATAACACATTCAGTTCATGTTTAATTTCTGAAAGTTTTAGGATATAATATCATACTTGTTCAACGCCTCTGCTTGGTGTTTATTATGTAAAAGAAACTGATGAGATTTAACTGCCCCAAAGAATTTACTGCTACAATGCACATAATTACACAGTGCACCTCAAAATGCAGTATTTAAATATATATAAATATTTCCTCACTATCAGAGGAGATCAGCATATACTGAAAGTATGAGGTTGACCAGTGTTACTTAAATGTGCATGGAAACATCAGGCCAGACTCTTGAGTAGGGAAACACCAATTGGCAAATGACTGAGGTAGAGACTACACATTTGGTCCTCAAATACATTTGGCTATCACAAAGTCTTGTCTCTTACACCCTATAGCAAGCCAGACCTCACCAGAGTCACCAAATAAACTAAGATTTTGGACACAAACATCACTCTTTCTGAAATAAACTAAAACAGAAAGAATAAGTCTTTTTTTTTCTCAAAACTCACATAATTTATGAATTTGCCATTCTCATTTGCCTTTTAGTCCTGATGAAAGCAGTCAGCATTGTCATGGGCTAATTTGTTCTTCACATGAAATTCACACTAGAAAATCAGCCCAAGACTTAGCATCTTCTGGCCCATGACTCAGAACAATGAACTGACAATGCTCTAAAGCATGGCCACTTCCTACTTCTATGACTATCGGAAAATCACTGCAGCTCTCCAACAAAGTATTTATACTCACTGCAGGCAGTTACTATAAGAATAAAATAGAATAATACACAGGAAATATTTAACACTAGTACACAGAAAATGCTTAATAAAATATAATATTGATGTATTGTTATACTAATAATACTAACTAATGAAAACCTAATGTATAAATGAAAGTTAATGCAATGGACTTAAAAGACTTTTCTTTAGAATGATATAGATTTGCATATTACTCAGTACCATCCCTTAGATTTGCATATTACTCAGTACCATCACTGACTGTTTGACTTTCGGAACATTTCTTCTGGCCTCTGATCTCAGGTTTGAATCCTTAAATTGAGATAATTAAACCTACTGTTCAGGATGATTGAAACACATAATATATAACACGTACCTTCTAACTTTACAACAGCCAAACAGTAGAGAGAGCTGCATGCTGCCTATTCAGTGCCTGGCCAAGGTCCCTCTCTGTCACGGTCCCTCTCTGTCTGTCAGGGTCCCTCTGCGGCAGGGTCCCTCTGCGGCAGGGTCCCTCTCCGGCAGGGTCCCACAGGGTCCCTGCACTGCTTACTGATATCAGTCCCCAATTCTAGAAAAGCACGTCCTCTGTGACTTCAGTGCACACATTTGTAGCTGAAACCAGAGGTTGGCTGTGCTAGAGCAACACCCTCAGCAGGCCTTGACAAAAGCCCAGAGGACGCTCTGAAAAAGCACAGAACAAAGCCTGGGTTATGTGGGGTATGGTCAGCCTTTGGATTAAAAAAATACTAATAATTCCATGCATATTATACAGAGGTGATTTTTAAAGTTGAATGATGAAATATGACTATTTCTTCAGACAAAGTCATTTTTTTGCATGGGATTTACATGAACCCTTTATATAAAATGAAGACATTGGAGACAGGATGTGTCAGTGCTTAACAAGACTGCCACCAAGAATCAGTCTAATGTGGTTTGCAGTCACAGACAACCAATCAAGCAGCTAATGACTGAGAAAGCCCCCTAGTTAATTTGTCAGCTGAAAACTCTGTGATTATGAGCGCTGTGTAATACATCACAAGCACCCTACTTAACAATCACCTAAATTCCATGAAATGATTGCTGTGTTCAAATTCTCTTGCTCTCATTGTAAATAGCTGCTACTGGTGTAAAAGGATATTCCTGTCATTGCTTATTCCTGATCTAGTGACAAGGCTGAGAATCAGGCAGAGAAAGATCAACAGATTGCCAGCCTGCTTGGCTTCCTCAGAAAGCTCTGCCTAGTTGGGGAGGATGTTACTGCCACTGGCCATGGATCCATTCAAGAGCATAGAAATGGAAAACTTGTATGACTAACTGATTCAATTGAATATTCTTACTAAACACAAAGTGGAATAAAGTCAAGAGTGCAAGTTATCCATAGGAACAGTCCTAGGAAGTTAAAAGTTGTGATACTAAATATTCCCAAGGGGAATTTAAAGTAGCCCAGAGAACAACAAAGGGTCTCTGAAAGACCTCCTGAGGATACCATAAGCATCATGAACAGGAAGCACATCAGTCCCCTCCCACTGGAAATGGGAATATCCTTACTGCATAAAGGCGCTGAAGCTTTGCTGTCTGGATATACAAATACCAGATCTTGACCCTCCTCTGCTTCCTGGTACTAGGAGTAAAGCATAAAAAGAAGGGTAGTGTTGCGGTTTGTGTCTAAATGCCCCTCCAAAGCCTCATGCATTCATGGGTGCAGGCTTCTAGAGTCTATGATTGACTCATGGTCCAATGCTGGGATTATGGATGTGAGTGCCCCACCCTCCCTGGGGTAGGGAAGCTGTATAAAATATAAGGGAGGGACAGAAGTTTGCCCTCTGCTGCTCCTCTGTTTTGTACTCTTCATGCTTTTGCTGTCTTCTGCTGCCATGAACTGTTGCCCTCTGCCATGTACCACTCTGCCTTGGAGCCAGCCGAGTATGGACTAAAACCTCCACAAACTGTGAGCTAAATAAACCTTTCCCTCTGTAATTTGGGTGTTGGGTATTTTGTCTCAGCAGTGAGGAAAAGTAACCAGGACAGGCAGGCACAGGCAAACAATGGGGGAAAAATTAGCAGGATAATTAGACATAAAATAATCTTTGTATTCACAATAAGAAAATAGAAAAAGATAGCCATGGGAATGACAAAATGCTAAAAACTATACAATTAGTTGTGGATTCTGAATTCAGAATATTCTATATAAAGGCATTTTCTCAATGTATCCCTTTTCAGGGGAAGTTATCTGAGAAATTTGTTCAGATAATAATTAACCTCCTAACTGTACAGAAAAGTAGTTTGGGAAGGACTTACAGAATATTTACTCCCGTATATTCTTTTGGAGAAATGAAAAAAAAAAAATACTAAGGCCAAAACATTAAGATGCTCCCTGGAATGTTACAAGTTAAACTAGAGAACAGCTAAAACTAAAAGATAGTCCTTGGCTCTTCATGCAGTGACATTTTGGCTATGTTGTTGAGATGAGTGACTTGGGACACAGCCTGAAATATTAGAGCAAGTTATTCTGTCTTCAAAGCTACCCTCAAGCTTCTCTAAGAGGAGTTTCTTGGGATGAAATTGGGAAATGGAATATGTTGCTTTATGGCATTTTATTCTAAGTGACCCCTTTCTCCTTGCAGGGATTTGTCATGCAGGCATGTACTGCTATCCCCAACCCCTGTGATTATTCAGGGACTCTAAAGCTAACTGCTTATCCTGAATTTCCCCCTTGGGCATTTCTAGCTCATGATCACACTGTCTTAAATTTAGCTGTCCTGCACTCTACTCTCTCAGGCTTAGCAAACAATTGGCACAAAAATTGGATAAATTTATCCCACATATGCAGAAGCTTTCTTAAGTGAACCCCATATCTGCCTCTGATTAAGTGGCACTGTTTATTCCTTCTTGCACCCTCTGCATGCTCAGTACCAGAGCCAGCCTCCTGACACATGTGGGCAGTACATGGTATGTACTCTTGCAGTATGGTGTGTGCAAATGACCTCATGTGTGTGTGTGCACGAGCCACTTTGTGACAGCAGATTTGAAAGAGCTGATGATTTCTATAAATCCTTTTGGTTTCATAGTGGTAGTATTTTAAAAATCATGAATACAAAAAGAGACAGGTAATTTTAAACTTTGGGATGAAATCAGTGAGGTGAGATGGAAGGAAACTATAAGAGAGTGGAAACAACTAGAAGAAATGCAGGCTTACTGACCATTTATTGGCTTGCTAAGCAGATTCCCTGCTTGGTGCTAGGGTGTTTATATCTCCCCACTTTTTGAATTCTTTCTAATTCTTATAGTTTTTCATTTATACATTTGGCATAAAGAATATTTGAATTCCAAGTATTTTAATGTGTTGAATAAAAGGTTGTATTTTCTCTTCATGTCAAGCTTCTGGATTTGATGAAGTAGAAAAGCTCTTTTATTTCTCTGGGAAACATTTTCTTGCAAGTCAGGAGAAAAGCCTATTATTGGGAGAAAGAGTCAGGTTTTTATTTCAGTACTACCACATTGATTATGTTTCTAATTCTGTCTAACTGAATACAAAACAAATTAATCCTGATCTTGGGATTATTGACTTGACAGCTTGGAAGGGAACATAAAAGTGGTCTCCAGAGGAGATATAAGTTATTAACATGCTGACTGATAACCATTTAAATTCCAGGCCAGCTACTCACTGGCAAAGTGATAGACTCCACTGCTCAACTACTCAATGGCAAACACAACCCCAGCACTATATTACTCAGACTTTAAGAAATGCTTCTCTCCCTCACAAAGCATTTTAAAATAAACATTCTCAACAGTATTTATATATTTACAAAAGAGTTATAAAGTTTACCTGGAGAGTTCCCTTATATCCCACACCAAATTTCTCTTGCTGTCAGCTTCTCACATTACTATAGGGCTTTTATCACCACTAATGAGCCAGTGCTGACACATGACTTTTATTTAAGTATTGAGTTTTTAATAGTTATTGAGTCTATACATTATTCAGGTTCCCTTAGGTTTAACCTAATGGCTTTTTTTTCCCATTCTACGATCTTATCAAGAATACATAATTACATTCAGTTGGCAAGTCTCTAGCCTCCTCTCGAGTATGACAGTTCCTCCGATTTTCATTTCTCAAACTCTTTATCATCCTGACAATACCGAATAGCACCTGTTAGGAATTAGGTAGAATATCCCTTAATTTGAGTTGTCTTGTACTTTTCTCATAATTAAAACTGAGTTATAGAAGGGGGAGAGGGCAGAGGTAACTTTTTCCTCTCGTCACACTGTAGGAAGGGTGCATGCTAACAATACAAACTGTCGCCGGTGCTGTTACTCTCCGTCACCGCACGGAGAGAAGGTTTGTGGGGTGACTCCACTGTAAAGTTGCTCTTCTCCGCTTCCCTTATTGCACCGTACAAAAGGAAGCCATTACACATAGCCCACGTTTACAGGGTGAGGGTTTTCTCTACTTCATCGAGAGGGAGCGCGTCTATAGAGATGTGTCCATTCTCATCATAGGAACGAGTAGACATTTGTTTACTTTCTGGATTATAAACCAACGTTAAGCCATTTATTTTGTTTCTCAAGTTATTCTAGTCTTGGCCTCTGGGAGCTCCATCAGTTGGCTTCTATGTCCCTTTGATACACCTTTAACATCAACTTTTTTCAGGACTTACTCTCCTACCACAGGTATTCCAGGTTCATCTTGTATATTCCACACCTGGCCTTGCGATCAACCATTTCTCCATAGAGTTCCATCTCTTTTTCTAAGAGCATAGACTTTCAAACCAAACTCTGTGTGCTAGATGTGCTCCGTGTCACCGGGGTGTTGCTGCTTCTAGACTCTCCTAACTGACAGAGAAAGGAAATACCCATAGATGCATATAGAAGAGCACGTGTATATAAACAAAGCTAAAGGAATTTCCGCGTGTCCATATATATTTATACTAAGCTAAACATGCGTTCATACTGACACCTACAATTTGAATCGATTACTGCACAGATCACTATAAGTGAACTCTTGTTTATATGTAATTCAGCTACCTTCTCTGTCATCTACTGATTTATTTATTAATTCTAAAATATTCAGTGATTTCAGAATATTAATCTATACTCTCATGGAAAAGAACCTTAACAAGTAAAATAGAGTACAGTTCTGATGAACAGCCCCTTTTGCTTTTAGTCATGCAATCTCCACCCATGCCCGAAGTTAATTAGATTAATATTTTCCCTCCCTATCTTCCTCAGATTATCTCGCACACTATATTTTTTAATATTCTCCATCCCATCCTGTATCCCTCAATCTATTTCTTAAAATATGTATAAATTAAAATTTCATTCTGTGTTATAAAGCTACGTCAATGGACTCAGTATGTAGACTTGTCAGATTGGCTACCTTCATTTAGCAATTTGCATTCCATGCTGGTTTATGCTTTTATGTGCCGTGATGGTGACTGTGAACTTGGTTGGCTTGGAAGATTATGCCTACAAGATTAAGTAAAACACATTTCTGAGTGTGTTTGGTTGGGCCCTGAGGGCATGGCCTTAGGGACTATACCTTGTCTCTGATCCTATTATGGTTCGGGTCCAAAATGGGCCTCAAAACCTCATGCATTTTGAAGGTTATTGGATCATGGGGCCATTATTCCCGACTCGCTGTTAAGAAGTGGGGTCTGATTGGAGATGTGTCACTAGGGGCGTGACCTGAAAGGGCATATTATTGTTCCTGGCTCTTCTCTTTGTACTTCTTGGTTGCCATAGGTTAAGAACCTTTTCCCCTATCTTTCCCCTACCTCTGCCCTCCTATTCCTGCCTTGGAGCCGGTCAACCACTGACTAAAACCACAAGACGAAATAAACCTTCAAGTTGTAAATGTTAAGTATTTTGTCTAAGCAATGTGAAAGTAACTCAGACAAATCCTTTACACTCCCGTGTGCTCACCTCCCCAGACAGCATGAGGTCTTTCTCTCTTCCAGCACAACAGCCAGCCAGTCAGGGATTAAAACCTCCGAAACAATCAGTCAAAAGAAACTCTCTGAAAGTGTATGTTTTGGATATTTTGTCTCAGCAACAGAAAAGTGACCAATACAGTGGCTTAATAACTTAAAAAATAAATCAGGAATAGTATCCCATTGCATGGATATACCAAGGCTTATTCCTCTGCTGAAGAACATCTTGGCTGCTTCCACTTTTCAGTTAAATTCATTGGTTCAGAAGATCTGGCCCATGGTTGGTGACCCCAAAGCAGGAACAATATGGCAGAATTGCTGCTTTCTCTGTGGCAGCTGGGAAGCAGAGGGAGAGGAAGATAAGTGTAATATACCTTTCCAGGTCACTCTTTCAGTGACCTGCCCCCACCAACTGGGACTCATCTCCAAACACATGAGGTTTTTGCAGGGGGCATTTTAGATCTAAACCCTAACAGTTGGGTAAGTAGTTAAGAGTATAACTGTAAGATTGTACAGTAAGACTATATTCAGCTTTATAAAAACCTACAACCTCCTCGTGGTAACATTTTGCATTCTTACCAGGAATGAATGGCGGTTTCTGTTTTCTTCACACTTCCCAGCAAGTGTCTTAGCAGTGTATTCATTTGTTTGTTTATTTGTATTTTAGGCATTCCAGTAAGTGTGTAGTGGTAATTCATTTTTGCTTTAAGCAATATTCCAGTGCCCATCCCTCTATAGAGATTTATATTGTTTATATACATAAAATCTAGTGTTTCTGATTTTATCCAAAAAAATCTATGCTTATCTCAGGGCAGATGATTCCTTAGAACCATATAGAATAAGGGAAATGTGGCTTTTAAGGACTGACATGGGAGAACATGTTTTTCACTTCTCTTATGAAGTTGTCAATTTGGAATATGTTTGGTTCAAAACAGGAAGTTCTTTATTTCTGTCAAAGAAGCAAATAGGGTTGTTTATCTCATGTAACAAAGAGTGTAGAGAGACCTTGATTCAAATTTTCATGAGTTTTGTTAGAGACATAAAATCACTCATCTTATGATTCTACTCCAGGGTTTCACCCCACGGCTAAGACTATTTCTCTTATAGACCAGATGTGATGTCCATTTTCAGTGCAGAAGGTAGATGAGCTCAGTTCAGATTTCAGGAATAGCTGAATTTTACTAGATATTCATTAATAGAAATGCACTACATCCCCTCATAGCTATAGTGGAAGCTAGTAAAGTCATTATTTAGCTGGATGATATCTCAACTGGAACGAAAGAGGACTTTGCTTAGTAATATAAATCTCCAATAAGGCACCTAAAATTTTTGAAAGAAGATAAAATATTAATGAATAACCAGAAATATCCTTCTACAGTAGCAGTTTTAATGATCACTGTGATTTTTGACCCATCTTAATCAGAGCGAGATATTTTTGCTAAATTGGAAGAGACATAGCATAGATTTCACCAATATAATGGCTTTTTGCATGAGGAGAGAAAATGGGATTCAAAGCTAGAATAACAGATTTCAAGATTTGGGGCTAGATTTTACTGATATAATTGTACTAAATTATATCACCTGCTTGTCTCTTCTTCATAAAATATTTGTCTATGGTGGGTAACATTTTTTATTTCTTCACATGCCAAGTAATTTAGAATTCTAACTTGGACATTGTAAATGAGTTAATGAAAGGCCTCTGAGTTCTGTTACATTCTTCTAAAGTGACCAAGTTTTGTTTCATTGTTGGTTTAATCAAGTATTTGTCTAATCTCAATCTGCGAATTCTGTCTACATTGCAATAGTCATCAACTGAGATTTTAATTCAGGTAATATACTTCAAGCTAATGGGACCATCGAGATTTTAGATAAAGCTAGTTAGTTATTTTGAAGTCATCTCCCCATTTGAAAATGAATGAAACAGGATTGTGAATAGAAAACAGAAGAAATTTTACCAGGAGTTCTTTAAAGATCTTATGCTTTGCCAAAATGTATTATAGAATTATCTTGAATCTCCAAGTTGGAGACTGAAATCCATGGAACAAAAAATCAAAATGGGAACAGTCTTCTAAGTATTTTCAAACTTCAAAATTCCATCGTTTTTAGTCTGCAGCTTATTAGGAGTGTTACTCCTACTCATTTTGGTGGCCCACACAACGCTCTCATCCCAGTTTAAGTAATTCTCCCTCCTTGATTGATCCTGCTCAAAGTTCGTGACGGTTCATTGCAGGGTGCTGTTCTTGGGAGCCTAATTCCCAAAGCAGTTTTCCCCAGGTCTCTGTTTTGCCAGCCCTGAAATAGAATGCAAATGTTCTGGCAGGCAGCTAGCAATTTGTATTTTCCAGACCAGCATTAGTCAACATGTGATTCTTGTACTGTCAGGCTCAGAATCCTAAGGCACTGTTTAAAATACAGATTGCTGGGCCTTAGGCACATGATGGCATAGGCCCCTCTCCTAAGGGTGGTGAAGAGCAGAAACTTGTATCTTTGAAGAAGGCAACAAGCTATTTTGATAACAGACAGGTTTGCATTATATGTAATCACTGCAGGATCTTTTGATTGTGTGAACATGCTTTCCAAAATATATTTTTAGGAAGGATTTCAGGTTCAGATCATGCTAACCTGAAGAAAAGCCCTACCTTCAAAGTGTAATATGGCAGGTATTGAAACCTCTCCATAACCAGTAAATGTTCTGCTGTATTAAATGATTATGCTGGCAGTCCTTGTTAAAATGAAATTTGAATAATTTCTGAAATCTTAAAAAGAACATTATGACAAGTCTGTAGATATTCACTCATTTAACATATAACAGTCAGTCATTCATTGTTCTTGGCAAGGGAAATACAATGATGAACAGGACAGATAATACTCTGGTGCATATTTTAGCAAAGAGACAGATGCACGGATTCATACACACACACACACACACACACACACACACACACACACACTCATACACACATACATACTACTGCTGAGGAATAAACTAAAAACTGGATGGTGATCTACAGTTTAAGTAGGCTGTGGGTAAAGGAGATCAGTTTAGATAAATATTGAAAGAATGAGCACCTCAGAGGAATGGGTTAGTCAAACATTTACAGAAAAATAATAGTAAGCATATAAACCTTAAAGAATGGAAAGTTAAGTGTAATGAAAACTCTGGTGACCTCAGGGGAGAGAACTGTGAGTAGAGTTTGTCATTAACCACTTAACAGTTTACCCGGCGCGTCGCTGAGGCAGCATGTTTATGTATTTATACTGAGTGTCACTTGGGCAAGCTGTCATTTCAGCCAGTCAGTTCAGGTCTTGAGCATATTTGATAAAATGGCTGTTTTATATTTCCTGCTATATTCTCTTATAAAAATTAATTTTAAAATATAATTTTAGGTCATCTTGTATCTAAATAATTGGGCTGACAAGTGGTTGATTAAGAATATAGAGTATAAGGAGGACTGTATTATGCAGACAGTCATCTTGGAATTATCTAATAAGCTGCCCAGAGTTCATCTCATGGACATTTACACAGTATTTACCCCCAATTAAAGACCAGATGAGCTGATGTCTGTAAAACTAGATTTAATAGGCAGAAAACTGATAAACTGATTTTTGGATGGTAGAGCAGATAATTCCAAAGGCTATAACCTTTATTTTTCAGTACTATTTAAATACGATTGTGTTTGATTAAGCATTCTTCTTTCTTTGCATTTATTTTTCTACTGCTCTTAAGTACATGTGTCATATCATTTTAAACTAATTTTATTATTCCACTGGCTTTCTCATTAATGAGTTAAATAGAAGTTTAACACATGCTCACTATTTTGGAAATTATAACTTTGTACTTAAAAGAACAGGCAAGAGATGATGATGATATAGGGCCACTGTAGGCCTTGGAACAACAGCCCAGACTACATTTAGGAGAGAGTGGAATGGAAGGTAGAGAGAGTGAAGGAAGATTGGTGGAAGCAGGGAGAGTGCTGAGCGCCTGCTTCTGTAAGCTGTGCACAAGGTGCGGTGAGGTGGGGGAAGAAAGTTGTTCATGGCAACCAAAAGTAAATAAACAAATAAATAAATAAATAAACGTAAGGTTGACAAAAGGTTAAGCAGCTAGTTAGTAGGACTTGAACTGGTTATGATGGTAGATAACTTTTGATATGTGGATAGTGGGTAAAAGGGGAAACTGCAAAGAAAATTCAATTAGATCATGGATACTTCAGAAGGAAGCTCAGAATATGTGATTATTTTGGAGGCTGTAAAGAAACATATATTTATAAATGTGAGAATTAAAGCTCTTGTTTTCCATCTTTTTAATCTTATATGAACTAGATGCCCAGATAAGTTACTATAGTAAAGTAAAAACTAATGTTATGAATAAAACTGAATACCTATTAAAGTCCAGTCTTAAAGTTTAAAAAGTAGACTACATTACTACATTAAATGCATGGGCAAAGACAGTGAGGCTCTGGTGAACGGGTAACAGAATGCTCTTCGTAGATGGGGAGGAAGTCTAGACAAGTTAGAAATCTATTTTACTACATAGATTTAGGAAATGCATGAATATGCAACTCTTGACATTTGCTTTTGTCTTTTCAGAAATAAATTTAGCGAAGAAAATGTGGAATTTTCAATTTTCTTATCAAACTACTAAGAAATTCTATTTTATAAATTTCATATCACCTCCACATCACAATCCCACAATTCATTTACTCTTGAGTTGAGTTGTATTTAATCAAATGACTATCTTTTGTATTCGCTTTTTTTTGAAGCATCCAATTGATCAGATTTCTTTTCTATTCTACTGCCTTAACTTTGTACCTGTGCATTTCCCGACACCAAAGCCACAGACTGTTAAGAGCAATTACGATACATATATCTTAGCCATAACAAAGAGAATTTCCTCTTATCAAGAAATTAAATTTTGTCTTTAAAAACACACATGCCCTCAAATGCCTTGAATATGACTTACAAATGAGAAATCCTTGTTCATATTTAACTCCCATATGTTATATGTCAAAGTTAAAATAAGCAATTGAAAATTGCAGAAATGAATAAAGATATTCTGTCATTTTGTTACATGTAGTGTGGAAAGCATGAAAGAAAAACAGCTCATATATCAACAGTATTGCTGTTGTATAGTTATTGAACTTCCATAAGCAGGAGTCCCAAGCGATTACTCAGTGCTGAAGGTCAGGACTCATTACATAAAGTATCCATCAAAGATGAAGGATAAGCAGCTTCTGTGTGATTAATAGGCACAGGAGCGCAAAACAAAGGAGATTAAGAAGGCCAGTAGGTTGCATTTAGAGTAAAGCTCAACTCCCAACAAGGCAAAATGCTCATTCAGTCAGAAACCTATTAAGCTGCTTGGGAAAATACTTAAATGTTCCAAGAGAAAACCTACCACTGTGTTGCACAGGACAACACAATTAAGAAATTCATTCATGAAGCTTGAGGAAAAAAAATTGCTCGAGTTAAAAAATTATTTCTTAAAAGGGACCATATTCCGACAGTGCTGTAATCAAGGGATGGGACACTACTTCATCTAGAATACCCCCTTGAGTTCAATTGAAAAGTTATCCTGAAGCTCCTACAGATTCATCTAAGAAAAAATTGTTTAAAAATGCTGATACAAGAATCTACATGCAATTCTACTTATTAAGTCTTTCTCTGCCTGTGTATGTATGTATGCCTGACTACATGTCTTTGAGTAGCTAGATTTAGCAAGTAATGAACAACCAGTTAAATTTGAATTGTGGATAGACAACAGAATTTTTAAATATGTCTAAAATTTATTTATTATTTATTTGAAAGTCAAATTTAGCTAGGTTACCTGTATTTTGCCTAGCAACTTGTATATGTCCCTGTATATTCAATTTTCTTATTACAGCTACTATAAACAAGAGATAATATTTACACTGATAACATCTTTAGAATTACAGAATTTTAAAACAAAAAGACTTTTCCTGCAGAGACAGAACCAACAGAGTCAAAATAGCCACACTTACAAAACCAGTATATGGATTTAATGCAATCTTCATCAAAATACCAATGATATTCCTTACAGAACTAGAGAAAGCAATTCTAAAATTCATATGGAAGAGACAATATCAAAAGCAATTCTAGGCAACTAGGACAAGGCAGGATCATCATAGTCCTAGACTTCAATAACACTACAAAGCTACGATGACAAAAACAGCATGATAATTGGGGGGACAGAAAAACAAAAAGTACAAGCAAACAAACACCAGAATTACAGATCAATAAAACAGAATAAAAAATACAGAAACAAGTTCAGGCACACTCAGCAATGTTATCTTTGACAAAATGTCCAAATCTCTCTGCTGGAGGAAAGATCACCTCTTTAACAAAAGGTGCAGGGAAAACTGGTTATCCATATGCCAAAGGTTGAACCTAGACCCATATCTCTCATGATACACTAAGCTAAAATAAAAATATATCAAAGATCTAAACATTAGAAAAGACTTGCCATTATTTACTTGAATAATTTCATTGTATATTTCAGGAAACAGATTAAAAGAAATTAAAGTTCTTATCAAGGTCCCACAGCCAGTTAACACCCAGAGATAGAACTAGAACATGTTTTTTCTAGCGCTTGGTTCTTTCTTTTACTAGTGTATATTTTCTTTCTTAAAATTGTTGATTTTTCCATGAAAAATCTGATTCAGAATGAACACTTCATTTAGATAAACATACCTATTTTCAAATCATTTTGGTTTCTGCATATGAAATGAAAAAGAAGACACACATGGAAGCCAGAAAGAGAGATTCAAAGCAACATTTTACTTGTATTTTGGGGCTGCCTAATGTTCACCTTGCCTTAAGTGTTAGCACCCAAACTTCTTTCAAGGAATGACTCCCCCACCTGAACACTGTGTGTGGTGAAGCACTGATGTGGGTTCCTTTCTTAGGCAAGGAGTAAGCACATGCCCAACCTCCACCAGGTGGTAGGTCTCATTCTCCAGTCCTCTCTTCCCCTCAGATTTGAGCTGTGAAGCAGTGACAAAAATACTCCTCCCCTAAGTCAAAGATTAAAAAGGTTTCCAATCACTTACTGTAGTGGAAGTGAGTGGAGAGAACAGTGGGACAGTCTATACTTCCAGGTCCCATTTATTCCAATCATTCTCTTCTATTTGAAGAGCTCCCTCACATTCTTAAAAAAATAAAAATAAAAAACTTTTGGTTAATGAAATAGAGTTGGTCTCTATTGCTTACAATCAAGGAACTATGACTGACATACAATTCTTACACATTTCAAAAATTTGAAGGGTAATGCTGCCATGGTGAAATACTTTTAGTCATATGAAATCTATGGCCAAGAGAAAAATATTGATATACTGAAATTTAGAATACTGTCCATACCTTTCACTTCTTGTGGATGTAAAATTGCTCTGAAATACATCTCTGTAAAATTAAAGATAAAACAAGTTGCCTGTAAAGGTCGTGGTTAATAAACATCAAAAGATCTAGACTGTAAAGTGACCTAAAAGTAAAATGGAGAAACATAGGAAAACATTGTTTTTACTTAGAATTAGCTGAGGATTTCTCAGAAAGTCACAAAACACATGAAACACAGAAAGAAAAGATGATAAACTGGGTATCATTAAAACTGCAAACGCTCGTTCTTCACAAGGAAGTGAAAAGACAAGACACAGTCTGGGAGAAAAGATTAGCAAGGAGTATGTCTGATAAGAGGCTTGCAAACAAAATACATACACCACACA
The DNA here is from genome assembly GCA_004027595.1 of Dinomys branickii. NCBI lineage: Eukaryota > Metazoa > Chordata > Mammalia > Rodentia > Dinomyidae > Dinomys > Dinomys branickii. Next base: position 22,140 of record PVLD010018009.1, on the reverse strand, counting down.
AACTCCCAATTCGTCCAACAATAAGAATAAGTGACCAAAAGGCTTGAATAGGTACTGCATCAAAGAAGATACACAGTAGCACAGGAAAAGACAGAATTACTATTCAGTAACAAAATGAACATGAAAAACACTATGAAAAAATGTGAGTCAAGAGGAAACTAAGGAGTCATCACAACTCAATGTTATTCAAGTTTCTGCGTGAGATCCTAGGACACAAAAAGAGAATGTGAGAAAAATAATACAAAAGAATAAAGCATGGCTCTAATGAAACATCAGTATTGATTCATTAATTACAATAAATGTACTATACTGATATAAAATGCTATGGTTGATACATTGTGTCAACTTGGGGAGTCTAGAGTTTTGGCTGAGTGACTCAGCAGAAAGCCAGGGTGTGTACTTTGTATACATCCTGAGCCTGTGGAAGAGGAGGGCATGGAGACTGTGTGAGAGCTACACAGCCCCTGGGTGGGGGTAGTCTGTTTACAATGTAAGGGAGAAAAAGAGGCTGCTTGCTGCCATTTCTCCCTTTTGCTGGTTGTTTTGCTGTGCTCTGCTGCAATGAACATTTGCCCTCTGCCATGTGCCACACTGCCTCAGAACCAGCCAAGTATGGATTGAAACCTCCACAAACTGTAAGCTAAATAAACCTTTCCTTCCTTCATTTTGGATGTTGGGTATTTTGTCTTAGCAACAAGAGAAAAGTAACCAAGACAGCATGGCTCTAATGCAACATCAATATTGATTCATTAATTACAATAAATGTACTGTACTGATATAAGATGCTAACAATAGAAGAAACTAGGCATTGGCTATTTAGAAGCTCTGCATCATCTTTAAGTATTGTGTAAATTGACAACTGTTCTAAAAATAAAATAACATGTACACACACACCCCCATGTCTAACACTAAAAAGCCTAACTATAATAAATGCTGGTGAAGATGTACAAGAATTAGCACTAGCACACAATACTATCAGAAATCTAAAACAGTAAAATAACTCTGTAAACCTGTTTGACAAAATAAATCTTCAATTTAAAAAGACTTGTATCCAGAACATATATATATATATATATATATATATATATATATATATATATCAGAAACTCTTACAACCCAAGAAGTCTAACAGCCCCTTAAAATGGGCAGAAAATATGAATAGATATTTTATCAAAGAAGGTATGTACATGCCAATAAGCACATGAAAGGAGAGTCGATATCACGACTCACCAGCAGAATACAAATTGAAACCACAGCAAGTTACTGCTGTACAGCTAACACGGCTAAACCGTAAAATACTGATGATGCAAATGGCTGGAGCGCTAGTAGGTCATCTGGAGCGCTCATGTGCTTCCGATGGAGCTGTGAAATAGTATTACAGCACAGCCCTTTTGGAAAACAGCTTAGTTGTTTCACAGGAAGTTCAGTGTACGTTTACCATATGACTTGGGTTTTTCTGGGTGTTCAACCAAGAGAAACAAAAGCATATGCCTATACAAAAAGTTGTATGTCAGTGTTCGTAACAGCTTTATTTAAACAGCAAGAACCTGGAAATAACCCAAATGTCTATCAACATATGAATGGCTTCAGTGGATAAACAAACTGTGGTATGCTCATCCAGCGGTGTAGCTCTAGGCAAGAAAAGAAAAAGAGTACTGACATATGCAGAAACATGAGTAAGTCTCAAGACCATTATGCTAAGTCAAAAAAGCTGGAAAACGAAATAAAAATAATGAAAATAGAATAGAAATAAAAGCAATTGAGATTCAATGAATATCAGTTTGCTTACAGAAAGAGAAAAACCCACAATTTCATGGAATCAGCAAAGACCTTGAATACACCAAATAATCCCGCACAAAAGAACAAAGCTGGGAGCATCATACTTCCTGATTCCAATATACCCCACCAAGTTATAGGAATCAAAATAGCATGATGTAAAATGTCACAGAAACAGGTTCATTGATCAGTGGGAAAGGATAGAAATCCCAGAAAGGAAGCCACAAATTTGCAGTTAGTTGATCTGCAAATGCTGTGGAGAACATACATCAGGAAACTACACTCTCTTAAATAAATGTTGAAAAAATTGATAGCCCCATGCAGAAGAATGAAATTAGATCCTTATTTTATACCATATATTAAATCAAATAAAAATGTACTAAAATCTAAACATAAAATCTGAAATTATAAAGTTACAGAGAAATACAGGGTGAAATCTTGACACTGGTCTTGGCAATGATTTCTCTTTTCCTCCTCCTCCTCCTCCTCCTCCTCCTCCTCCTCCTCCTCCTCCTCCTCCTCCTCCTCCTCTTCTTCTTCCTCCTCCTCCTCCTCTTTCTCCTCTCTCTCTGTCTTTCTCTTCCTCTAATATTACCTCCAAAGCACCAATGCATAGGAAACAAAAGCAAAAATAAACAAGTAGATCAACCCATGTGAGATCCCTTCTGCCTCTCAGGAGCTACTTAGACTCTCCATTTCTATTCCCTATTCCTTTTCCCAAAAAACTTTCTCACTCTTTAAAAAAATAGACCAATGATATTGCATAAGACTGAAAATCTTCTGCACAGCAAAGGGAACAATAAAGTGACAACTTGCAAAATGGAGGAAAATATTTAAAAATCATATTTCTCATAGAAATTAAGCAATATGTAAACAACAATATGTAAGCAACTCAGACAACTTGGTGCCAAAACATGGATAAAAATGGGCAAAGAGATTAAATAAACATTTAGTAAAAGAAGATACACAAATGGCCAAAAAACATGAAAAAAATGTTCTACATCACCAATCATCAGGAAAATGCAAATGAATACTACAACGAGAATACCTACATCAAAGAGACAAGAATACATGTTGACGAGAACGTGGAGAAAAGGGAGCCCTTGTATGCTCAGGCAGAAATGTAAATTAGTGCAGCAATTCTCTGAAACACTGAGGGGTTCCTCCAACCATTAAAAATAAACTTCCATTTGATCCTGTATTCCTATTTCTACATATATATACAAAATAAATGAAATCAGTACATCAAAATACACATTTATTTCAGGACTTTTCACAACAGCCAAGGTGTGACAACAGTTCAAGTGTCCATCGACAGGTGAATGATGAAGAAAATGTGGTACAGTGCACAGTGGAATACTGCATGGCCTTTAAAAAGGAATTATATCATTTGTGACATGGATGAACCAGGTGGGCATTATATTAAGTGAAATTAGCTAGGCACAAAACACCAATACTGCATGATCTTACTTATATGAGAAACCTTTGAAAAAGTAGAACTCACAGAAACAGAGAATAGAATAATTATTATCAGGGACAGAAGGTAGGGGAGGGAAGGGAGTAATAGGGAGACACTAGTTAAAGAACACAAAGTTTCATTTAGAAATGTTAAATAAGTTCTGAAAACCTATTTACAGCATGGTGACTAGAGTTAATGGTGACTGCATGAAGTTGCTGAAAGATTAGATCTTGAATGGTCTTAACATCAAAAGTATATGAGATGATAGATATTTTAATTAACTTTATTTAATCATTTCATACAGGCATGAAAACATGCTATTGTATAACACAAATATATATGATCTTTGTTTTTCCAGTGTGCAATTAGTAAAGCTGGAGAAAATGTCAGTTTAATGTTGCCCTACCTAAGTGATGTCTGAAGAGAGCCACTTACTGTGACTTCACAGGCACGAAGCACCCAGACTTTTTCTACTTTTCTCCTCTAACATCTCCTCATAGTCACAGTAATAGTACTGCAGCTATCACATCCCCACCGTAGACAATAAAAATCTGAAAATAACAAAGGCAAAAGCATGTACCTCATAGAAATTAGCCACTTTAAGAGTGTTTTCTCACAAATATCCAACAATACCAGTTATAGTTCACTGGTTACTCACATATGAAAGGAAGCTACATACACAGTCACCTTCAAAACCATAATGTATGACAAAAAGTAATACATTGAATACTTAGAGAAGACTGGAGGGGACTCTAGCTATCAATCTTTGGATAACCCAAAGGGACCACCACTCAGTTCTAATAGAACTACCGCCCAGTTTGGCTAAATATATTGATTCCTCAAGGGAGGTGAAAGGTGAATTTTATGTGAAATTTTCCCTTTTAAATACATAAGCATACAAATAAAACAAGTTGGCTGGTCCGATTTAGCTCAAAGCCTGCTGTTTTTGAGTCTTTTGTTCTAAGGCCTACTTCAGGAAATTAGCTCAGTTATACAGGAGAAAACGTCTCTATGGAGGATCAAGTGACAAGAACATTTTCAAAGGGTCAGAGTAAAGGCTGTGAACTTCTGAGAGCAAGAGTTGGATTTTCTTCTTTTCAGTTAGATCATTAAAAGCAAAAAGACATCAAATTTTCACCATCTTTATGGATAGCTTAGCCTGGAGGCAGAAGACTAGATCAGACAGACTCTGGAGACCAACTCGGAGGATGGTGGGAAAGTTGTGCATTTTATGTTCACATTTAACCTTGGAATAATAACAGTGTGTTTCAAAACCAGGTCAAAGAACTATGGTATATAAATGAAATATATCTAAAACTTCAGGAGTGAATGCCAAGCTGTGGTCCACTACAGCAACGTGTGATATGATATCTTCCACTTTTCTCGCTCATGGGAGAAAGATTAAAAGGAGCAGCTAGTAATATTCAGAAGCTGCCTAGCACCACAGCTAGACCAGGTTATTCTTACGGGACATTCACAACCTCCAAGATATCAACCTTGGATAAGTTTACTCTGAGATGTGGATTAAATGAGACAAAACTCAGCCCCTATATAATTTTTGTAAACATAGATAAAAACAAGGTCACTCTGCCACCCACAAAGTACAAAACACCTAGTCTTCTCTTGGCTAAAATGACCAAAGGGATCACAACCTCTTACAAACTTGTCTTCATTCTGGTCAGTCTCTCTTTATATATAAAATTTATTAAGTTACCCAGATGTAAAACTGCCCCTGCTGTTTAATAGACAATTTGGAGAAAAGCCCAGCTTATCTAGGCCTTCTCCAGCCACAGCCAAAATTTATGATAGGTTCTTTCTACCATCTTTCTGCCAAAACACTACCAAGGTCCCCCAGTGCCTGCTCTCCCTTATTTTGATGAGTGTTATATCCGACTCACTTTAGTACCAGTGTGTTTGCTGATCTTTGGCTGAAGTAGACTGGCCCACCAGCAATCAGCACAGTTACCACACAATCAATTCAACCCTGGTGAAAGTGGCTGGAGTGGACCTGCTGGTCTTAATGAACTTTTCTTGCCAGGTACAATCCATATTGCTTCATCTTATTTCTGCTCTTTTCATATTGTGTGTTTGTGCTGCTTTTCTATCTCTGACAAATGCAGAGCATTTGGAGGACTGTCTAAGATTCATTATTCAGACAAAAGATAGCTAGTGTTTACATGTCTACTCCTGTGTGACCTCAGTTTAAAAAAGTGAAGTACAAAGATTTCTTTTAAAAGATAAAATTGAGAGTAAAAAAAGATTTGTAGGGAAAACAAATAGACTTCAAGGATGGCAAGGTTTGATTTTTGTGTTTCTTTAGTCTCTTTCAGGTGCATAAAAGACAGGCAATTAAATTCCAAAATGCTATTAAACATGGCATTTAACAGAAAAACATATTTCGCTCTGGGTAGCTTCGTAAGACAACAAGTGGAGTAATGTCTAGAACCGGATATAAGCTGGCAAATTCGTAGACACAAGGGAATAGTCATATTCAGTTTGGGTAAATGATGTCAAGACACTGAAATACAAAATCAGCAGCACCAACATTATTAGATGCCTGCAGCTTCTTTTTGACATTAATTCGGTGTCAACACAAAAGAATTGGGCAGACATTTACTTCAAATTTTAAATAATACCAGAATTGTTAAACACTTCTCAAGGATTTTAAAATACAATGTAAATATAAAACCAAAATCAAAGGTCCATAACTCATGTTCAGATAATAAATGTAACTAATATGAACACATATAAGAAAATCCAAACCAAACAGAGAAGTGTAAGTTGAAATGGTTGTTTTTCCATCTTGTTTCTAAACTGCTTCCTTCAGTGTAACCATTGTTAATCATTTCTTCTGTATCTTCAAAAAGTTTTTAAATAATCAATGAGTTATCATTATTTACTTATTAGAATAGCTAGCAAAGTACAATATAATTCCAAATGCTGAGCTCAATTCAAGAAAACTGGAATTTTCATACATTATTGGCTGAATTGTAAAGATGATACAGCCACTCAGGAGAATTATTGGCTGGTTCTCAGCAATCACATAAGGACACTTATCCCAGATAACTGAAAACTTATGTTAACACACAGAAAAAAATTTGGATATGAAGTTTATATTCACTTTATATATAGCAACAAAAACTAGAGCCATTCTAAATGTCTTCATGTGAAATGTTAAATCCTGCTACACTCATATGGTGGAACACTACTCACCAATAAAAAGAAACAAATTATATGTGTAACAGCCTGAATCATTCCCAAAGGCATTATGTTTACTGAAAAACTTAAGCTCACAAACTTTCATATAAAGAATTCCATTTATATTCTCCAAATGGCAAAATTATGGATCTTAAAAATATATGTGTGGGTCCCACAATGGGTAAATGGAGTATAAAAGGGATAGCATGCAAGAGTTTCTTTGCAGTGATTGAGATTTTGTATATTAATTATAGAAGCATATATATACACACACACACACACACACATATGGGATAAAACTGCACAGTATTACACACATCCACTGAGATGAATGCATGCAAAAGTGGTAAAAACACTAAGATATAGTAGTCTACTTGATAGTATTGCAACAAACTCAATTGTATGGTTTCAATATTGTACTATAGTTATATGAGAGGCTGATCCCTACTAGATAAATGGTGCACACCATGAGCTATGCTAACTCCCTGGAATTCATGATTATTTTAAAATAAAATCTTTTAAAAGGCCCATACATATTTATTATGAAAATTAGAGTGATTTTGTTTGCAAATAACAAGAGATTACAATTTGATTGTCTTTAAAAAATAAAGAGAACATTACTTCATATAGCAAGTCTGCAGAGAGGATAGCTCCCAAAGTAATCAACCAAGTGCTTGATCTTAGTTACTTTTTTTCTTTGCTGAGACAAAGAACTTACTACTCAAATTTAAAGAGGAAAGATTTATTTAGCTCAGAGTTTATAGAGATTTCAGTCTATGATCAGCTGGTTCCAAGGGAGGATGACATGGCAGACAGGCAACGCAAAGGAGAAACAGTTCATAGTGGCAGAAGGTAGCAAAGCAATAAGAGATGACAATAGCTCTATTTATCACATATTTTGTCTAGGACAGGTAGCACTTACATCATTAATCCTATTACTCTTTATCCTACCTTGCTCCGTGAATCAATCCCACTGTCACATTCTCTAGATCCAACCTGAAAAAAAAACCCACCTATGACTGAATGAGGCTTTGGAAGGACATCTGGACACAAACCATAATACTTAAACCCTCTACCCCAAAGACTCATGCACATCTCTTTATGCAAAAGGCATTTAGTCCATCTCTAAGAGTTGCCAAAGTCCTAACACTTTCAGCATTTCTGAAAAGTCCAAATCCAAAGACTCTTCTGTTATTTAAGGTAAACTCTTAGCTGTGAGACCCTGTACAAATGAAAAAAAAATTAAATATTTCAATATTCAATGGCACAAGATAGACATCACCATTCCATTCTAAAAGGTAAAAATAGGGGTATACAAAGGAATAGGACTAAAGCAAGTCCAAAATCCAACAGGGCAAATATTAAATCCTGTAGTTCTATGTTCAGCATCAGAGGCAATTTGTGGCAAGATGTGAACTCCAGAAGCTTGGGTGGCTCCACTTCTACAACATTTTCAATGCTGGCGGCTTACACGGCTTCTCTCTTTGGCTGGCTCTGCACCCTAGTCACAGTTTTCCTAGAAAAATCCATGTTCCTGCCTTCTCCAAACTTTTGTGGTCTCCATAGCATCTTTGATGTCATATTCACAGCTTGAACACTACCTGTCAGTGGTACACAGCCTGGCTTTCCAGGTCTTCTTCTGAAATCTGGGTGGAAGCCTTCCTGACCCCACAACTGTTGCATTGTACATTCACCTACAACCAGCCCCATGTAGATGATGCCAAGGTCTGTTGTCAGCTGAGGCAGTAGCCAGGTTTTCTTCTCTCCTGGCTATAGCTGTTAAGTGCCTATGAACAAAATTCTCAGGAGCAATTTTGCTCAGCTTCCACCACTCTAGAACGTTATGCTCCAGGACCCTCTCTTCTTTTCGTTTCATTTTATTTTATTTTATTTTATTTTATTTTAAAAACAAAAGAATGGAAACATATGAACCAGAATAATGTGAAAAGAATAAAGGAAATACAAAATTATACAGAAAATGGTAGGGAATTGGCACTGGATGCTGTATTATATAATATTTTTTTCACTTTTATTTTAAAAGGAAAAGAACAGAAACATATTAACAAACAGACACAAAGTAGCATAAGAATAGTACAATCAAAACTGAGTTACAGACAAGGTGACAGGGAATCAACAATGGTTGTTGCATTAAGTATTGATAACTTCGAAGTGTATACTCAGGAAAACAGATATAGACATGCAAAATTGATCAAACAAATAATCATCAACTATTCCTTACAATAAAGTGACCTAAGTCAGTAGTACAACTATGTTAGATATGCTGCATATACATACACACTTACTTACATACATAATTATCCCTTCCTTCCTTTTTCGTTTTTTTATCTAATTTTCCTTTTTAAAGTGTGAAAGAAAAAGAACTACATCAACAACAACAACAACAACAAAAAAGCAGAAAGTGTTGAAAAAGAGACACAAAGAAGCACAATAACAGTATAATAAGAATTGAATCATAGACAAAGCAACAGGAAACCAACAATAGTTGTTGCATTGTATATTGATAACTTCAAAGTGTATGGTCAGGAAAACATATATAGACATACAGGATTGATCAAACAACTAGTCATCAACTATTCCTTACCATTAAGTGACATGAGACAATAGTAGAACCATGTTAGTCATCCTGTACATAACATATATACGTACATACACACATACATTTCTGCCTCTTTCTTTTCTCCATTCCCTCATCCCATCTGTTCTTTACTTCTGAACAGATTTCCTTCATGTCTCTTAGTTTATATTCCCACCCTCAGATTCTTACACCAGTGATACAATACATTGCCTGCACATGTACCTCTGATTTATTTCACTTATGAGTATGGTGTCTAATTGTGACCATTTGCCTACAAAGGCCACAAATCTGTCCCTCTTTATAGCTGAGTACTATTCCATTATATAAAAATGCCACAGTTTTTTAATCCAGCCCTCTGTGGGTGGACATTTGGGTTACTTCCACAATTTAGCTACTACAAATTGCGCTGCTATAAACATGGGTGCACATATATCCGAGTGATATGATGTCTTCAGATCTTCTGGGAAAATACGCAGAAGGGGAATAGCTGGATTGAATGGAACCTCTAGACATAGTTTGCTGAGAAATCTCCAAACTGCTCTCCACAGTGGTTGCACCAGTCTGCAGGCTCATCAGCAGTGTAGTAGAGTCCCTATTTCTCCACAGCCTCGCCAGCATTTGTTATTGGATGATTTTTTCATACTGGCCAGTCTTACTGGGGTAAGATGAATTCTCAATGTGGTTTTTATTTGCATGTCTCGAATGACTAAGGATGTGGAACATTTTCTCATATCTTTATTTACCATTTGTATTTCTTTATCTGAGAAGTGTGTATTCATCTCAGATGCCCATTTCTGGATTGGGTCTTTGAATTTGGACAGGTACAAGTTTTTTAATTCTTTGTATGATCTAGACATAAGTCCTTTGTCTGAGGGGGAGCCAGCTAGGATTTTTTCCCAATTTGTGGGTTTTCTTTTTACTTTGCTGGTGATTTCTTTAGAAGTGCAAAACTTTTCAGTAGGATGAGGTCCCAGTTATTGATTCTTTCAAGTGTTTCCCTTGCACTTTCATTTTTGTTCATGAACTCTCTGCCTACTCCTATGTCTTCAAGATTTTTACCTATTTTCTCTTCTAGTAGATTTAGAGTTTCTGTTTAATGTTGAGATCTGTGATCCATTTTGACCTGAGTTTGGTGCATGGTGATAGACTTGGGTCTATTTTCAGTTTTCAGCAAGAGGCAAGCCAGTTTTTCCAGCACCATTTATTAAACAGGCTATCCTTTTTCCAGTGAGTTTAGTTGACCCCTATGTCAAATATTAGGTGGCTGAGTGTGTTTTTCGTTATGGTTGCATCTTCCAGTCTGTTCCATTGATCCTCAAGTCTGTTTTTTAGCCAGTACCAGGTTGATTTTATTACAGTAGCTTTGTAGTATAATTTCAGGTCATGGATTGTGGTTCCACCTGACTTGTCCTTATTGCACAGGATTGCTTTTGCTATTCTGGGTCTCTTCTGGTTCCAGATGAATTTACGGGATATTTTCTCTAGATCTCTGAGGTATGCTAATGGTAGTTTAATGGGAATTGTGTTGAACCTGTACAACAGTTTTGGTAGTATGGCCATTTTCACAATGTTGGTTCTTCCTAACCATGAGCAGGGTACGTTTTACCATTTATTGAAATCCTCTTCGATCCCTTTTTTCAGAGTACCTTAGTTTTGACTGAATAAATACTTCACATTCTTTGTTAGATCGACTCCTAAATATTTCAGTTTCTTGGATGCTATTGTAAAAGGTATGGGTTCCTCAATTTCTCTCTCAATCTGTTTGTTGTTCGTGTATAGGAATGCTATTGATTTTTGGGTGCTCACTTTGTATCCGGCTACTCTGCTGAATTTGTCAATTAATTCCAGGAGTTTTCTTGTGGAGTTTTTGGGGTCCTCCATATATAGCATCATTGTATCTGCAAATAGTGACAGTTTGACTTCTTCCTTTCCTATCCTTATTCCTTTTATTTCTCTCTCTTGTCTGATTGCTCTGGCTAATGCTTCCAGAACTATGTTGAATAGGAGTGGTGACAATGGACATCCTTGTCTTGTTCCTGACTTTAAAGTGAAAGTTTTCAGTTTATGTCCATTTAGTATGATGTTGGTTGTTGGTTTGTCATAGATGGCTTTGATCAGATTGAGGCATAGGCCATCTATTCCTATTTTTTCTAAGGTTTTTAACATGAATTCATGTTGGACTTTATCGAAAGCCTTTTCTGCATCTATTGAGATGATCGTGTGTTTTCTGTCTTTGGCTGTATTGACATGATGTAGTACATTAATTGATTTGCGAATATTGAACCATCCCTGCATTCCTGGGATGAATCCTACCTGGTCATGGTGTATAATTTACCTGATGATTCGCTGCATTCTATTTGCTAGTATTTTGTTGAGTATCTTTTCATCTATGTTCATTAGAGAGATTGGCCTATAGTTCTTTCTTGGTTGGGTCCTTCTCTGGTTTGGGTATCAGTATAATACTTGCCTCCAGAAATGTCTTAGGGGAGTTGCTTCCTTTTCGATTTCATTGAAGAGTTTGAGGAGTGTTGGCATTAAATCTTCTCTGAATGTTTTTTAGAATTCTGCTGTGAATTCATCAGGGCCTGGGCTTTTCTTTGTTGGTAAGTTTTTAATGACATTTTCAATCTCATTAATTGATATTAGGCTGTTCAGGATTTTTACGTCTTCCTTATTCAATTTTGGTAATTTGCACCTTTCTAGGAATCTGTCCATTTCTTCTGAATTTTCTATCCTATGGGAGTAAAAACTTTCAAAGTAGGTATTAATAATCGTTTGGATTTCTGTGGGATCTGTAGTGATTTCATCGTTTTCATTCCTTATTGCATGAATTTGAGATCTTTCCCTTCTTTTTTTGATAAGTTTGGCTAGGGGTTTATCAATTTTATTTCTTCTTTCAAAAACCAACTCTTTGATTCACTTATTTTTTGTAGAGTTTTCTTCATCTCAATTGCATTAATTTCTGCCCTGAGTTTTATAATCTCCTCCCTTCTTTGGGCTTTTGGTTTGGTTTGTTGCTCTTTTTCTAAGAGTTTGAGGTGTAACATTAGGCTATTTATTTGCTCTCTTTCTGTTTTCTTTATATATGAGTTCATCAGTAAAAATTTCCCTCTGAGGACTCCTTTCATTGCATCCCACAAATTTTGGTAGGTTGTATTTGCATTTTCATTTATTTGTAGGTATTTTTTAATTTCTTCTTTAACTTCTTGTGTGATCCACTGGTTATTCAGGAGGTTGTTGTCTAATTTCCAAGTGTTTATGTAGTTTTTGGAGTTCTCTTTTTCATTAATTTCCAATTTCATTGTACTGTGGTCCGAAAATATGCATGGGATAACTTCAATTCTTTTGCATTTAGGTAGATATGCTCTATGGGCTAGAATATGGTCAATTTCAGAGAAAGACGCATGTGCAGCTGAGAAAATGTGTATTCTGATATTGTGGGTTGGAACACTCTGTATACATCTACTAAGTCCATTTGTTCATGCTTTTGGCTCAGGTCTGTTATTTCTTTGCTGTGTTTCTGCCTGGTTGACCTGTCTCTTTGCATCAGAGGGGTGTTTAGGTCCCCTATTACAATAGTGTTATCAGTTATTTGATTTTTAACGTCTGTTAAGATTTGACTTGTAGGGCTGGGGATATAGCTCAGTGGAATAAGTACTTGCCTCGCAAGCACAAGGTCCTGAGTTCGATCTCTAGTACTGCAAAAATAAATAAATAAATAAATAAATAAATAAAATAAAAAGATTTGACTTGTAAAGTTTGGTGCTCCATTGATTGGTGCATAAATGTTTAGGATTGTTATCTCTCCTCTTGCAGCTTTCCCCTAGCTAGTATGTAATGGCCTTCTTTATCTCTTTTGATTGTTTTTGGTTTGAAGTTTACATTGTCTGCAAGCATAATAGCTACCCCTGCTTTTTTCTGGGGACCTGTTGCATGGAGAATTGTTTTCCATCCTTTAACTTTCAGCCTGTGGATTTCCTTTTGAGTAAAATATGTTTCCTGTATACAGCATATCATTGCATTGTGTTTGTTAATCCACTCTTCCAATCTTTTCCTTTTGACTGGTGAATTGAGGCCATTTACATTAATGGTTATTATGGTTATATGTTGGCTTATTCTTGGCATGCTATTTACTCCTTGTTGTTTTCCTACTTTTGCTATCTGTTTACTTGCTTATTCTGTTTGATGGTTTCTTTCTTTTGTTTTTCTTGAGAGTGTGGTCACTTTTTTCTCTGTCTAAAATATCTTTTAATGCTTTTTGCAATTGTGGCTTGGCACTCATGAAGTTTTTCAGTTGTTCTTTGTCGTGGAAATATTTTATTTTTCCATTGAATTTGAAGGATAGTTTTGCAGGATACATCAGTCTGGGTTGGAAGCTGTTTTGTCTCAGAATCTGTAATACCTTGCTCCAAGCTCTTCTTGACTTCATGGTTTCCGTTGAGAAGTCTGCTGTGATTCTGATGGGCTTTCCTTTATAGGTGATCTGTTTCTTTTCTCTAACAGCTTTTAATATTGTGTTCTTTTGCTGGCTGTCTGGGATCTTGATCATTATATGTCTGTGTGTGGTTTTCTTTGGGTTATGGCTCGTTGGGTTTCTATATGCCTCAATTAACTGTACTTCAGTATCTTTTACCATGTTTGGGAAATTTTCTGCTATTATTCCAGCATATATTCTTTTTATATCATTTGTGTTGTCTCCTGCTGTTTCACTGACTCCTATAACTCGAATATTATTTCTTTTTGCCTCATCTTGCAGCTGTTGGAATGATTTTTCTTGGATCCTTGATGACTTTTTAAGATCCTTCTTTTCACACTCATTAGCTGCCATGCTGTCTTCAAGATCTGAAATTCTATCTTTGGCTTCATTTAAGTGGTTTTTCAAGCTTTCAGTGGAAGTTTTTATTTCCTGGCAATCTCTTTGGACCTGTTTCATTTGTGGTAATTCATTCCTAAATTGCTCCTGTAACGTTTCCATTTGTTTCCTATTTTCTTCTATTCTTTTATCTATTTCTTCTCTATGTGTGTGGAACATTTCTTCCATTATAGTTTTCAGTTCATTTTTTGTCTGAGAGATTATTTCTGCTTTAATCTCTTTTGTAGCTTGATGGAGTTGTTTCTTTACTTCGGATGTGATCATTTCTGAAATTGCAGGTATGTGACTTATTTCTGCTTTCATCTGTTCTATGGCCTGACAGAGTTGTTTCGTTACTTCGGACATAATCGTTTCAGAAATTGCAGGTATGTGGCTTATTTCTGCTTTAATCTCTTCTATGGCCTGATGGAGATGTTTCTTTATTTCGAATGCAATCATTTCAGAAATTACAGGTATGTGGCTTCCTAGTTCCCGTATATCCTCGCATCCAGGACTTGTTCTGGCTTGGGTTGAGTTCTGAGACTGCGTTTTGTTCTTCTGTCTTCCCATTTTGGATATCAGATTCAAACTATTGAGCTATAAATTACCCAGGCAGCTCACCAGGCAAAGGTCCATTGCAAGGCTGCTCCAATGGCTCCTTCTCTTCTGGAGGATGTCCCTTAAGTTTTCTGCTAAGAGTTCCGCTCAAAAGGCTGCTCAGATGCTGCTTTGTGGGCCGAGCTACTCCCTACCCAGAGACCTGGCCATGGCATGCACACAGCTCACCCCTCCCCAGGAGTCCGCAGAGGCAGAGGGGCGGCCCAGATGTTCCTCCCTGGGCCGAGCTCCTCCCCGACTCAGAAATCTGGTCAGGGCACGCAAACAGCTCACCTGCCCAGCGGTCCGTGCAGGCAGAGGGGCCGCCTAGATGTTCCTCCCTTGGCCGAGCTTCTCCCCTACCTGTATTATATAATATTATCTTCATATTTGTTACTCATTTTTACAGATGATGGCTCATTCAATTAATCAATTTTCTCCACGTTCATCTCTGTTGTTCTCCCACCCTAGCAGTCATGTCCCCTCTGATAATAACTGTACTTTTGGTGTATTTACTCCCTCGGGCTCTCACAATGGGAAGAGACATGGTTTCTTCAAATTATGCTGTAACAAACGTGTGCACACAAATTGCTATGGCAGGAGGTGGAAAAGCACCCATCCTCAAAGATGGTAGATAGGCAGGGAACCAGGTTCACTATGGTCAAGCTCCCACTGACAAGTTCTCAAGGCCATTGGGGGCCCAGTCAAGTTGGTGTGGTTACCCCATGAACTGCCAGATTCTGCCTCAATGCAGCACTACCGGAGGCCCAGTCAAGTCCTCAGGGTCCACCCCGTGAATGGCTGGGCTCCACCCCATTGAGGCGCTCTCAGCGCCCTGGTCGAGTTCTAGGACTCTTTTCTCAAAGCAAAGTCTTTCACTTTTTCAATTTTGAGACTGCAGTGGCGAAAGTCTTTCTCCTTGTCATGATGTCCTCAGGCCCTCTTTTCTGTTGTCTTCTGAAAAACTTAGCCTTTCCTTGCTAAGCTTTTCAGTGACCAATTTCTCCTCTTTTCTATCTTTCCAGGTTCTAACTTTACCAGAGCTTCCTTTCTGACCAAACTGAAACATCTTAAATCATTCTCCTGGGTCCTTTGAACTTGATTTTCAACATAAATCTGGCTAATAGCCATGTCACTGACTTAACATTAGACTGCCTTGAAACTTCTTCTACAAGATTAATTAATCTTCTGCAAGATTAATCTGAAGCTTTTAATTTCACTCTTAGGCAAGGTCTCTGGACAAGTTCAAAATGTAGAAAAACTTTCTGCCAAGTCATAACACATATCACCTGGAGCCCAGCAACCAATACAGTCTTCCTTCACAGCAGAAACCTCCTGAGCCTGGTCTTTACCACCAGAATTTCCCTCAGCGCTTTTGTCCTCTGAGCTCTTACCAGAATCTCCCATAGAGTATAGCTAAGGCTTTCTAGCTATACTTTTCATCTGGTATCTCTGAACCTTTCTGTTATAGCTGATATATTGTGTCAACTTGGGGAGTCTAAAGATTTAGCTGAGTGACTCAGGAGGAAGCTAAGGTTCTTACTTTGTATACATCCTGAGCCTGTGGAAGAGGAGGGCATGGAGATTGTGTGAGAGGAACAAGCTCCCTGGGTGGGGGTAGGCTGTTTACAAGGTAAGGGAGAAAAAGAGGCTGCTTGCAGCCATTCTTCCTTTTTTCTGATTGTTTTGCTATGCTCTGCTGCTATGAACAGTTTGCCCTCTGCCATGTGCCACTCTGCCTCTAAACCAGCCAAGTATGGACTGAGACCTCCACGAACTGGAAGCTAAATAAACCCTTCCTTCCTTCATTTTGGGTGTTGGGTATTTTGTCTTAGCAATGAGAAAAAAGTAACCAAGACACTTTCCAAGTTCATCCCCTTCTCACAAGCCAGCACCAAAAGCTCCTAAACCATATGGTCAAATAGTCACAGCAAGAGCCCCACTCTCAGTACTAGATTTTTCTCAGTGCTGAGTCAAAATACCAGACACCCAAAGTTAAAGGAGAGAAGGTTTATTTAGTTCACATATTTTAGATGTTTCAGTCCATAATAAACTGGCTCCAATGCAGAGTGCCATTGCAGACAATAACTGCAGAAGAAAGAGTTCACAGCAGGCAGAAGATATCAAAGCAATAAGGGATGGCCATAGCTCTTTCTATGCCTCATATCTTATGCAAGCTATTTTGGATGGGTAGCACTTCCATCCTTAAACCTAGTGCCCTTCAGTGTAGCATTTTACTATTAATCAATCCCAGTGTCACACACTCTAGTTCCCACCACCTCTCAAAAATCCTCTCTTATGACTGCATGAGGCTTTGGGGGGACATCAAGACAAAATCCATAACAGTACTTAACCTTTTTATTCTTCATCTCTCATAACAGCAACAACTCCCTTATAAGATTTGTTCATGTAAAATGTTTTGCACAACATCTTGTGTACAGCAAATGCTTGGTAAATCTTAACTCCAGTGACATACTGAGAATTACAAAACCCAATCCAAGTTTTGACCCTTAGATATGGATACAATTAATGTTTCCTCAATTACCAGATGTAAAAATTTTAAAAATGTATCCTCCTATCAGAGCATAGTTTATGTGATGAGTTCAATAAATCATTGTAAATGCAGGTACTTTGTGAAACTTTTCAATGCTACAAAATATAAGAATTATTAATATCTTTATCACAGTAAAAAATCCTGACTTGAAGAAGTTGATAACATCAATGGCAAGGCCCAACAGGACATAAAACAAAATATTTGATCAAAAAGGTACATAAATGATATTAATTTTCTGGCAGTTTATGTGGTTTTGATTTTCAATTTTACCAACTCTTTAATTATATAGTTAAAAATAATTGTCAATTATTTGCCCTAAAAAAAGAGAAATGCATAAAAATACTGGTATACTGAAAAAAACTCAAAATAGCTCCAATGAAAATTTTCTTAATAGTGAGGGTTATTTTGCTACTATATTACACTCACATGCAAAAATATTCTACTCAGATATCTATTAATGCCAGGGGCTGGATCTAGAAAGTAAACAAAGTGTTACTCCTACTCCTTCTAAAAGGTCAAAAAAATTTTCTCGTATATTTTTCCTTAATATCTTTATATAGGTGGCAACTTCTTCAGGAAGTTTTCTTTTTCTTTTTTTTCTATTTCAAAGACAGAAGAATGGAGACATATAAACCAAAAAATACAAAAACAATACAGGAAATACAAAATTATAAAGATAGTAGGGAATTAGCAATGGATGCTATATTACATAATGTTATCTTCACATTTGTTACTCAGTTATACAGATGACGGCTCGTTTGATTAATCAATTTTCTCCACTCTCATCTCTGTTATTCTCCTACCCAATCAGTCATCTTCCCTCTGATAATAACTGTACTTTTGGTTTCTTTACTCCCTCAGGCTCTCCTATTGGGAAGAGACATGGCTGCTGCAAATTATGCTGTAACAAACATGAGTGTACACAAATTGCTATGGCAGGAGGTAGAAAAGCACCCATCCTCAAAGATGGTAGATAGGCAGGAAACCACGTTCACTATAGTCAAGCCCCCATTGACAAGCCCTCAAGGCTATCTCGGGTCCAGTCAAATAGAGTTACCCAGCAAACTGCCAGGTTCCACCATGATACAGTGTGTCCAGAGGCCCAGTCGAGTCCTCAGGCTCACCTCGGCAGATCGCCAGGCTCTGCCCCAGCATAGGTGCTCCCAGGGACCTGGTCGAGTCCAGAGGTCATCCCCATGAACCACCAGGCTCCAGGACCCATCTCCATGCTCCCAGGGGCCCAGTTGAGTCCATGGTGTTGCCCTCACAGACTACCAGGCTCCACCCCAACGAAGTGCTCCCAGGGGCCCGGTCAAGTCCTCAGGGTTGCCCCCACAGACCACCAGGCACTGCCTCATGACCATGCTGCCAGAGGCCTGGTCCAGGTCTTCAGGGTTCTCATGTAGCCTGGAGGGAGCCCTCTTCCCCCTCAGGCTGCTGAGCCTGTCAAGGCCCCCATGGTCCCCTTATAGGCCACTAGTGTCTACCTGCAGGCCACCTATGACTCTTCAGAAGCTATCCCCACCAAGCTGTAGAACAGGGTCTGCACCCTAGTTCCAGGTCTTCACCCCCTCCTACCTCTCAATCTCCAGTGCTGCTGTTTCCCGTCCCTTGCAGCTAGGCATTGGGTGCACTTACGATGCTTGGCACAAGTGGCATGAGGTCTTCCCCACTTGTGCTCACTGCAGTAGTCCAAGGTGTGTGCTAAGTTTAGTTATTAGTTCCCGGAGAGAACTGGAGAATTTTCCTGGGTCTGCTGTGTAGAGTATGTTGTTGTCCCTCAGACTCCAGGAATACTGCTTTTCATGTAATTTGTTGCTGTGGGTTCATACAAGGTTCATATATGCAAGCAGTATGAAGTCCCTCTTGGGGCTCACATTAGTAGTTTAGGGTGAGTCCTAAAGCCCGTTGGCTCAGCCTGTTGCTGTCAGGAACACATGTTGAGTGCTCAGGCCACCAAGACTCAAGGAATTCAGAGAGGGAATTCAGGGTGGCAGCTGAAGCCCAGTAACTCAGCTCGTGCTTCCTGCTTGGTATCGGAGTGAGAAGGTCATGGGGCCATGTGATCGACCTCCATCTGCAGCTCTCTGTCACTATTGTGCTCCAGTTCCCATTTGTTCTTTGGCTGGATCCCTGGAAATTGCTGCGGCCCTGGGGTCACTGCCACTGCTCTCTGCTGCTCTCTGCTGGTAATTGCTCACACAGTGGAGAGGTAGGAGCCCACAGCCTCAGGACAGGTGTAGAGCTGGGTGTGGTGGGCTGTGTACTGTTTGCTTTGACTCCGCTTTGCCTCAGGGCACTGATTAGAAAGGTTACTGCAGACTGGGGATTCTGTGTTAGTGGCTGTTGTAACTTATCCTCATACTGGGTTCAACAACACCTCCTGACCACTGCTGCCCCCTTTCCAGGCCATGCTTTCTCCTCTCCGGTTATGGCCCAGCTCTCGGAACTCTGCTCTCCCGTAGCTAAGTTGGGAGGTTCCTAGGAGCATGGGCCTCCAAAGCTGAAGTTTCAAGTGCTGGAATGAGGGAGCAGGCCGAGGGTGTGTTTGGAGCTGTGACTCCCTCCTTCTCTGCCTCCTCTTCCTCCAACTGCACCATGGCAGCCCTCCAAGCCTTTCCTCCAGGAAAGGTCTTGTTTGCTCTTTCTGAGGGCTTCAATTCTCATTTCAGATCCTTCCTGGGTCCAGAGGACCCATTTCTCTCCTTCCTGTCTTTCTCATGTTGCTATATCCCAGTGTCTGGGTGACAATCCTCCAGGAGGATCTTCCTCTGCTGCTTATGGTTGCCATCTTCTCAGAAGTCCCTTCTTCAGGAAGTTTTGAGGTTACAAGTATGATCAAAGGATATAGTTAACGTTTGAATTTTTAAAAATAAATTAGTATGGTAAGAAACACATTGTCATTAATCTCCATCAAAATACTTCCCCTTCCTTTGAACATTGTTCTCATCCCATCGTACTTGCCATCTTCTAAAGCAGTCCTAGAAATCCTCTTTCATGAGTGCCTTTAGTTTTTCTGTCTTTACTACCTAGATGTCTTGAATGAATTCAAAACGTTTACTTTCCATGTTTACTTTTGCTTTGGGGCCGAGCCAGAAGTCATATGTTGCCAGATTGATGAATAAGGTGAATGGGGCCCATTATACTGCTTTTCTCTGATAGAAATTGTCCTGAATTGATTTGATTCAGGACATCAAGGCAACCATGACAGCACAATTAAAGACGCTCCTCTAGAAGGACTTCCAGAACTGCTTGAGAAAGTGGCGAGAACAGTGAGGTAAGCCTGTTGGAAATAAGATGGAATATTTTAATGGGCGCAAATGGCAGTGTCTTTTTCTGTAATAAATATTTTAAATTTAAGCATTTACCATAAATTCTAAACACATGATCTTCTAAAAGAAAGGATATGTGTTTGCTTCTTGTATCTCATAAGTTTTGGGATAAAAATTGTAAGGATGTAAATTAGATTGAATGAGAGGTCTATTGAATTGGGACTAACTAGAAGAAATAACATTATAGGAATACTGAAATAATCCAGAAAAAATAATCTATGTAAAGGTAAAATTTCTGTTATAAGTGATAAGAACTGAATAATTTAGGTGTAAAAGAAGAGTTATTAGGAAACTGATGTCTCTAGCTTGGGAGAATATGTGAATAAAATGCCATGAGGTAACAGAAGTAGAGGACAAAGTCTGGGAGTGTAGGGATTAAAAAATTAGTGAGACCAGGTTATTGGTCTGCTGGTCTGGCATAGTGGTGAGCACTTGTCTAGTATGTATGAGACCCCAGTGTGAGTCCCAAGATCCAATCCCTAGAACAACAAATAAGGAAAATTATCAATCTACATTACATATGTTTTATTGATGTGCTTTTGAGCATCAAGTTACAAATTGTCAATACTAACTTTTCAGAATAGGTGTGACTGAGATGAGGAATGTGGTGAGGGTGAAATTTGTGGTAAATAATGTTATTGAGTTTGGCAAACTAGCTAAGAAGTATACAAAATAAGAGAAAAAGTATTCTCAACCTAAGTTTTAGAACAGAAACAGGTTGAGATAGTGGAGATATAACAGTTATATTCAGTACATCAGAAAGAACATCAAACTTACATTTTTAAAGATGAGTGGAGAGCAACTTTCAAGATAAGGTGCTGGTTATCACCCAGGAGGCCCTCAAAGAGATGAAACCAATTGAGGATTAAGAAGAAATTATTGTTAATTTACATTACCCATTCTATTTCAGTTATCTGGCCCAGAAATAATCCACCAGATGCTAAAGCACTAAACTGGGAAGATAAGTTAAAATACATGCATTTGTCCATTTTCTGCTGCTACAACCAAAAATTATGTATTGGGAAATTAAGGTAATAGAAGTTTATTTGGTTTGGAGTTGTGAAAGCTGGAATATTCAAGAAAGTGAAGCTACCTCTGGTGTAGGCATTCTTGATGCCTCACAACTTAGTGGAAAGCATTAAGGCAAAAGTGTCCAACAAGAAAGGAAAGGAGTCAGATTCATCCTTTTTTAATCATTAATGCACTCCCATGGTAATAGTATGAAAAATTCATTCATAAAGGCAGAGCTGCCATGACCTAAACACTCGTTAAGGATCCCACCCTTAATACCATCACAGTGGCAATTAAATGTCCACATGAATTTGAGAGGGACAAAGATTCAAGCAATTGCCACATTCTTTCCAGACTGTTGTGGTATTAAAAAAGAGAAAAGAGTATGAAGGATAGAAGCAGTATCTGCGTACGTTCTGTGGAGGAAAGGGATGATTCTCTATGTTTTTAAGATCTAAAGAATAAAAAAGACACATTGGTGATACATACAGATGGAGAAAATTAATTGATAAACAAAATTCTAGTGAAGACAATGCTGTAAAGTACAGACTAAGAAAAATGCTTAGCAAGGATAAGACTTCATTGACTCATTAATTCATATACACAACAACACTTAAGATAGCATATATCATATGTTAGGTATATTCAAGATGGTTAAAATATACTCGAAGAAAAGAGAAAAAAGAGGCTTGCCCTTATGAGCTTTATATCTCAGCATGGTTTGGAGTCATAAAATAAAAAATAAACTAAATAAATAAATAAATA
>PVLD010018008.1:10764-40247 GCA_004027595.1 Dinomys branickii | reverse complement strand
CTAAATTTGCATGTCTGTATATGGGTCCATACATCTACAATTTGAAGATATCAATGGATAAAGCAACAACTACTGTTGAGACCATATCACCTTGTCTATAGATTAGTTGTGATTGTACTATTTTCTATGATAATGGGTGTCTGTTTGTCAATATGTTTTTGTACTTTTATGTTTCTAAAATTAAAAAAAAAAAAAAAAGGTTTTAAAATTAAAATACCAGCCTGTAAAAGAGATCTTTCGCCTCTGGGGACAGAGGCAGATAATAGTCCAGAAGAAATCTTAGCCCTAGGGTAAAGAGATCTTTAAGACACTCTAGTTTCTCTATCCCGTCAGCTCTACAACAGTGCTAGCTAGGCTGTATTTAAACCTACTCTGAAAATATGTGTCATAAAATATTATCTCTCTAACCTAGTTTATAGGTCTGAGTAAGTCCTCTGAAGACCTTAATATATCTATTAGGAACAGCTGGAAAGTTTTCTAGATTTTTTTTTTTTTGCCTGATTTGTTTTAGATCACAGAGGGGAAAGACACATAAATGTGGGTAGTTCTAAATTTCCCATCTACTTTCTATAATATGCTTGAGGAGCTTGAACAAAATCAGCTATGGATGAGTACAATTTCATGGAGGCTTCAGTTATGGCTGGCCTGGAAGCTCCACCCTCAAGATCCAAAGGGCAAGTAGGGGAAGCCTCAGACTCAGTCATAGTGGGTGAGACTTTGATTAAAGTTGTCTTAAAAACCTCTCCTCAGGTTCTAAAGGTCGAGGAAGAGTAGCCTCAGGCCCATTGGATGTCTTAAGACCCAGAGGTGTCTGCTTTTCCTGTGGCTCATATTTACACTTGAACACAAGTAAGGATTATTTCTTTAGTTCAAAGAAAGTTAGAAGTAAGGAAATTTTGACCATCTCTTAGTACAATTCTAGTGAAATAGCATCAGTATTTCCCTTTACATTAACAATGATTTTGAAGAAGGAAGCATTGCTTCATATTGAGATGAAGATATTGACTAGGACTACAAATGAATCTACAGTGAATGGTCCCTGAGCTCAACTATTTACCAACTGTTAATTTTTTTAAGCAGTTTAACATCAAACATCTGGGCTGGGGATATAGCTCAGCAGCACAGCATCTGCTTAGTAAATGTGAGGTCCTGAGTTTGATTCCTAGTACGAAAAAAAAAAAAAAGAAAAAAAATCAAACACCTGATGTCCAGGGACAAGCTAATTTTGATTATTAAGATCATGTCTAATCACCATCAGGGAAACAGCCACAGGCTGTTGGTATTTAGACATACAAAGTTTTATCTTTAAATAATCTGGAGGCTGAAGAGTATCAAAGGCCCCATGTGGTGCTGGGTCTGAGCCAGGGCACAGTGGGCAGCTATTTAACTATTTATTTGCCTGTTTACTCCCTGACCCTCTTTAAGTTTTCTCCCACCTTTTCGCAATTTTGAGTATCTAAGGTTCCCACCCGCGGAAACGATAAACTATATTTAATAATTTTTTGTAACATTTTTGTCAACTTGGGGGTGCGACTTGAACTTTGGCCTGCTGCAACAACATACACCACAACTGTACCTAGCTTTGTTCTTTTACTGACAAAGTCTTTCTCATTAGCCCAGCTAACAGAGACCTTGCACGCCAAGGGCCTTACCTTCCACTTTCTGTTTGGATGCCCCATATTTGTCCCACGGAAGCCTCTTGCTGTCTGACATCCTCTTCTTTCCGCGCAGGTGGATCTTCCTTCTCAGGCTTAATTAGAAGGCTCCTGTTCAGGCACCAAATATCAGGGACCTGACCAAGACCCCTAACTGCCTGCATGAGGGGTACGGCAAAAGGATGAAATAAGAAACAGACAAACAATAATACGCGATGGGGGGGTGGGAGGTCAATGCCTCAAGATGGGCAGAGACTTGGTCCACATATTTATATGGAATCACAAGGGGCTCCAGATAACACCAGTAATCTTAAAAAAGATTAAATGAGAGGATTCACACTTCCCTAATAATATAGTACTGTCGTAAGGATATGTGGACCACTGGAATAGAATGGTGAGTCCAAAAATAATCTCATACATCTATGGCCAATAGATGTTTGGCAAAGGTGCCAAGACCAATCACAGGGGAAGAACAGTCTCTTCACCAGATGGTGCTGGGATAAATGAATTGCCATGTGAAACATAATGAAGTTAGACCCTATCTTATGCTGCACACAAAAATTCATGCAAAATAGATCCATAACACAAATACCACATTGTTTCTCTGGTGTGAGAAACCACAAGTGTATGATAAATATTGGGAAATGGGGAAGAGAATGTTCAAGTGAGAAAGAGAACTTGGGAGAGAGGAGAGGGAAAGAAAAGAAGGGACAAGAGAGAAAAAGAATAGAAGGAAAAATAGAAACAAAGCTTTTGTAAATAAGGAGGGCAAGAGAGGTTGAAGGGAGGGGAGGGGAATAGGAAAAAATAAGGAAGATGTATCATGTACAGGCACAAATTTTCTGTGATGAATGTTATGTATATCCAAAATGTACCAATAAAATTTAAATATAAAAAAAGCAAATATCAGCTAAAACAATAAAGATCTTAGAAGAAAACATGAGAGGTGATTCTTCATTACCTCAGATTTGGCACTGGGGTCTTGGATATATTAACAGCATGTGCAGTAACAACAAAAAAATAGCTTCATTGGACTTAACATGAAAAATCTTCATGTATCAAAGGACATTATCAAGAAAGAAAGAATGGGAAAATATTGACAAATCCTATATCACAAGGGTCCAGGACCTCAAATTTATAAAGAACTCTTTTTAATACAATAACAACAAAATACCCAATTAAAAATAAGGGCAAAAGATCTGAATAGACATTCTCTCCAAAGACACACAAGTGGCCAAAGAAACACATATACAGATGTTCAACATCATTAATATTTAAGAAAACACAAATCAAAACTATAAGAGAACACTTCACACCCGCTAGAATTATCATAATAAAAAAAGTAAGCAGAGGTGGGGAGGATGTGAAGAAGTTGAACCCTCCCACATTGCTGCTGGGATGAGCAGCCACTGTAGAAAGCAGCTGGATGGTTCCTCAAGAAGTTAAATGCAGAATCGCCATATAACCCAGCAGTTCCACCCCGTAAAGAACTAAAACCAGGGACTGAGACAAATACATACATACATACACATTCATAGCAGCACTGTTCACCATAGCCCAGAGATGGAAACAGCCCTCCTGTGCATCAGGGGATGAATACAGGAACTGTAGTATATACATATCGTGACATATTTTGTAACCATAAAAAGATACATATAACACACTTCAAAAATGTTATGGCTAAATGGATATTATGTACATTATACTACACAGACTATGGATGAACCTAAAAAAACACTATGCTAAGAAGCCAGACACAAAATTATTTGATTCCATTTATATGAAAACATCCAGAACAGGTAAGTTCATACCGGCGGAGTGAAGATGTTGGCTCCCAGCGGTGGAGGGAGCAAGGGAAACGGAGAAACTGCCTGTGCTGTCTTCTCAGAGGAGCGTGAACACATTCAGGAACTCGGTAGAAATGGCGTTGCACAACATTATGAATGGACTGCCACCAAATTGTTCCGCTTAAAATAGTTGATTTCATGTTATGTGAAACATGAAGATTATAATAAATATAATTAAGCTTGTGTTTTCTTACCACACAAATAATGAATCTATATCTGTAACCTCTTCCATTAAGCAGAAGTAGATCCTAGCTGAAATCTTCTAGATTGTTCGTTTGGGGTCAGGCTGAATACTACAGTCATGTGTGTCTATTTTAAGAACCCTTATTCACCAGTCACATTAGATCCCACAGTCACTTCATCAGCTGGGATTAATATAAATTGCCATGGTTTTTCAGCTCATGGCTCTTTCTACGATGCATCTCTCTGGTTCGCTTCTTATCCTCTAGGTTCTGGCTTTGACTATGTTTCCAAAAGAGATTATTTAAAAGAATATTTGCTTTTGTGCTTTTACTTTTTGTGATCGCATTTTTTAATGAGCTTCTCATTTATTTTATTGTAGCAAGTGAATGAGTTCATTTTGATAGTTGGCTAGAATGTTGGCTCATCACAGTCACAGGCTTTTCGTCTGTTGGATGCTCTTCGGAGTCCTTTCCTAAGGCCTTGCCTTCGGCCCTTTCCTCCTATTCCCTGAGCATTGCTGCCTTCAGTGCTTTAAGATTTCCGTTTCCAAGGTTCCAGGAGAGGCGTAACCCTCTCCGAACCCAAGAGCAAGCCCCAGGTCATTTCGGTCAGTTGCTGTTTTTCCTTTTGTGGAGCCGGTGCATGGAAATCAAGACACAGCAGAGCTCTTACAACTTGACAGCTTGGCCTCTCTCCCTGTGTTTTCATGAGGACACCAGTGGAAGAGAACAAAGAGGTGCCCCGTAGTGGCCACTTTCTTGCTGCGAGGCAATCTGAGATACAGACCGTGGAGGCATCTGACATAGCATGAGACAATGTCAGATTCAGAATCCTGCATCCTGGATCTGAATCTCACTAACCTGGGGGTGCCTTCCACTCTCTGAACTCTAGTGGCCTTTTTTTTGCATGATGGTAGGCACTTCTCTGGAGACACACACAGTTAAACAGGGAATGTATATGGAAATACTGGATGCTAGGCTGGCACGTCGTAGGGACTCCTTTGCAGGACAGACTGATTTGTGTTCAGGTGCTTAGGATTTGATTGCGCTCAGAAGAGGCATGTATGTGTTTGCATGTTTGTTGTTATGTATGTTAACTGCTTCTTTAAATGAATTGTCATGGTTGTGTTATTTCAATATTTTGATACAACATATGCTCACTTTTTCAAAAGTCTTCTGGTTGATTGGGCTGGTTCCAGTGGGCTGAGGTTTTGAGGTGTGACTGAAATGCATGGACTTAATATAGTCAATTGGTGCTCATGGGGCACCTGCCATGTGCCAGCACTTGTTCTGGGTGCGAGGTGACAGGGAAGAAGGTGGCATTTGGCAGACATGAACAGTAGGTAGCCGAGATACTTCATAGTCTACTGGGAGGACAGGTGGGGAGCACCTTAGTGAGGTGTACCCCTCTTTTGTGGCCTTGCTTACTGGACTGAACTTGCTGTGTTCCAGGCACTATTCTAGGCACTGGTGACAGACACCTTCACTCCTCCCCTAGTGGAACCTGGGATGGGGGGAGACACAAATAGAGGGTAAATAGAGTAAAAAATCACTGCAGGTGTGGTAGATCCAGGGCATGCACATGAGGGGCTGGGAGGGGCAGCTTGGGTGGCAGGGGAACTGGGAAGGCTTCCTGGAGGTGAGGAAATTGCAGGGGTCTCCGCTTTCTAGGGCAGCACCATACCTGAGGCTGATTCCCACCTACATGGCAGTCAGCCCCAGGCCATAGTGATCACAAGGGTGAAGACAGACATCGCCCCACAGTGCACAGACTGTGGTGTGTGCGTTAGGGGCATTGACCAGTGGGGATGCAGAGCCAGTGAGCTGCTGTCCTCTTAGACCACACCCTGGAAGGACCCTTAACATCTCCGGAACTCCAGGCAAAGACAAGGATGGCAATCCTAACACTGGGACAGTTGACTATGTGCCACGTGCAGCCCTAAGCACTTTGTAGGTATTCATTTCACTTTCTCTCAGTGACCTTCCTGTGGCTATGTATTGTCATTATCCTCTTCATAGATGAGGAAGCTGAGGCACCCAGAGCGCAAGTACTATGCATGCCCAAGGTCACAGGAAGCTAGTGACTGGGAGAGCCAGAATTCAAAGCCAAGCTTTGTTTCTCTTCACCAGCATAGCCACCTGCTCTTTCCTAAAGGAGTCAATGGTACTCAGCCCCAGGGCCATCCCAGAAGCCAGGCGATGTGTGTGTGCACAGCATCTATCTGCCCCCAGCCCCCGGATTCCATTCAGTCCCATTCCTGGAATCGAGGGAGTACTGGAACCCTGAAGGAATGCTAGAACTGAGGGAATGCACTCCGAGGCCTTTTATTATTTTATTTTGAGACTAGGTCTCACTAGTTGTTCAGGCTGGCCTGGAATGTGCAATCCTGCTTCAGCCTCCCAAGTAGCTATCATAACAGGTGTGTCCTGTTATTTTGAACTCATACTTCGTACCCTGACTTTGTGTCAGGTTCCAAGAGAATCACTGGGGCAGAGTGAACAGAGCTCACAACAAACACTCAACAAAGCACCCTAAGCCAGTTAACTACAAGTTGGATGAGCACTTTGAAGGAGAAATACTGGGCCATCTTGGGTACACCATGAGGTGCAGGAGAGACATTTAATCCAACCTATCGGGGAGGGATGAGTAGCAATGAGCCTGAAAGGAAAGTGCTTGGTTGGCAAAGCAGTGAGGCCCTGGGTGCAAGGGCAGTGACTGTGGTTACAGCGTGACTCAGGTCATGTGAGGACTTACAGGGTCATAGATGGGCCTTGGTACTTGGTCCTGAAGGCAGCGGGAACCAACAGAGTGTTTTAGGTATGGGAGTGACATAGGGAGAGGACCCCCTCTATAAAGACCGCTCTGGACAAGAAGTGAAGAGAGGGACCAGAGAGGCTTGAGGGAGACCAGTAAGAAGGAGTCATCATCCAGGGAGGAGATGAGGGTGGCCTGGGCTAATCAGTGGCAGTGGGGATAGAGAAAGAGGCAAAGCTGTAAAGGTATTTGGGAGGTGTTTTGTTGGATGTGAGAGGTGACGGAGGGTGAGTCTCAGGGAGGTGGAGGGTAATGTTGCTTACTGCAATGGGACGACCCAGGTGCAGGCAGGGGAAGGGGCACTCTGGTCATCCAGTGTGGATATTGAGTGGAGGTTGGGGCACCCACTTGCAGAGCTCGTGAGGGACCAAGGCTGAGTGTGTAGCTGTAGCATGAGAACAGGAATCAAAACTGAGAGTACTAAGGTCCACCTGGGGAACAGCAAGGGGTGGGAAGAAAGGAAAGCCCGGGACTGGGCCCACGAAGCTGCAGTGTGAGAACAGAGAAGGCCGCTAAGCGTGGTGGTGGGTGTGGGTTTGTCGTCTGTGAGGTGATCCCACCGGTGAGCAGGAGGCCCCAGGGGCTTAGGCCTGGGAGATAGGCATCAGGGTGGCAAGGTCCTTGCTCACTCTGGGCCTGTTTCTGTGGCCATAACGGGCAGCTGAGGGCCTTCCCCATGGAACTCTTGTGAGCTTCACACGGGGTGCCTGAGGAGAAAGGCCTAGGCCCCAAGCAGGCCTCCTGGTGCACGTGCCCTCTACTTTCGTCATGCTGTACCCAAACCCACCATCTGCAGTGCTCATGTCACACCCAGGAAGGGCCAGCCAGCTGGAGCCAGGCACGAGTGTGGCTCGGTGACAGAGCTAGTTTAACTCGAATGCTATCGAGGAGTATAACATATTAGAAGATGTTATTTTTATATGCTATTGTGGTGCAGGGTTTTCTTCCTTCTCTAAGGTTTATTTTTTTAAGATCCCCCACTACATACACACACACACACACACACACACACACACACACACACACACACAGAGCCAGGAACGGTGGGGCACATTTGTTATAGCCAGTTGGGAGGCTGAAGCAGGACTGCCAGCTTAAAGCCAGCCTTACAGCCTAACTAGCAACACTTAGTCTCAAAATAAAGTAATAAAGAGGCCTGGGAGTGTAGTTCAGTGTTCCCTCAGCCCAATCCTAGTCCTGGGGAGAAAAGAAAAACGAAGACTTATTCTCATATCCACCAATACCTTCGGTGTCCTTCGTCAGCTCTGGAATATTCCAA
Source organism: Dinomys branickii (assembly GCA_004027595.1). Lineage (NCBI taxonomy): Eukaryota > Metazoa > Chordata > Mammalia > Rodentia > Dinomyidae > Dinomys > Dinomys branickii. Next base: position 32,469 of record PVLD010018008.1, on the reverse strand, counting down.
GCCATCATCTCTTTCGTTATTCCTCTGACCCATTTCCTCGCTCCTCTCCCTCATAGCGCTGGTTGAACACATCCATTAGACCTTTCACTTGTCCTCTGTGCTTGTGGACCCTCTTTTCTGTGTTCTCTTTGGACTCATCTTCCAGCTCACACATCTCTCTTCCATCAGGTCTTATCTCTTCCAGAGATTATAAAAGGAAGACCGACTCCCCAGCCTAACATAACCGTGATACCCAAACACTAAAAGGGCAGTGGGAGAGAGGAAAGTTGAGGCCAATCCCAGTTGGTAACTTGATGCAAAAATCCTAAACAAAATACCACCAAATTCCAACACTGTGTAAAAAGAATAGTATACACCATGACCACGCTGGGTTTATTCCAGGAATGCAAAGTTGTTTTCATGTGAAAAGACTGAAGTTATTTACCTTATTAACTGAATTTAAGAAGGGCTATTTGAACCTTTCTGCAGATGCAAAGAAGAAATTGTTTTATAAAATTTAAAAATCCACACACAATTTTAAAAACCCTTAGCATAATAAACAAGGAATTCTGTCCACTGACTGAAGAATTCCCACTTTCTGATGAGATACGGAGATTGCCATTGAGGGAATAAAAGCAAGCACGTCAGCTCTCACCACTTCTGTTCACCACTGACCTGGAGGATCCTGGTCAGCTCAGTGAGGCGGGAAAAAGATAAACATGCAAGAACTGGTGTTCAGTGTGACTCCCAGTTTCTGGCTTGTGCTTCTGTGGGAATGTTTGTAGCATTTACCAAGGCCAGAGCCAGCTATAGGCACTGGTTGGACTGACTTGGGAACACAGAAGAAGAAATTGTTCAGCTATCCAGAAAGATCACAGTCAGAGTCAGGATGCTTCAGCTCCTTTCCCAGCTCTTCCGCTAGCATCGGACGGCCTGCCTTCCTCTTTGGATCAGCAGCCCCATCTGTAAATGAGTGGCTTTAGGAAGATGCATCCCAGGGGGCTGTGGTGGCCAGATCTGGTGGGAAAGCAGAGAGGAGCGGGCAGGCAGGATCCAGTCCTGCTGTTCAGGAGGCGGGCTCTGGGCAAAGAGCATCTAGTGGGAGGGAGCATCTGGTCAGGGAGGATCAGGAGTCTGACCTAGTCAGAGGGTCACCTCCACCCTTCCAGGATCATCCTTTCTCTGTGCTAATAGGTTGTTATGGTCATTGCTGATGCTATTAAGTATGTTCTGTAGTTTTAGGACACTGACCCCTACTGACACGCTCTTTTGATGTTTTAGACCTATAACAGCCAGAGTGAAAGCAACGAAGACTATGAGATCCCCCCGATAACACCTCCCAACCTCCCGGAGCCACCCCTCCTGCACCTGGGGGACCACGAAGCCAGCTACCACTCACTGTGCCACGGCCTTGCACCCAACAGTCTGCTCCCTGCCTACCCCTACCAAGCCATGGACCTCCCGGCCATCGTGGTGTCCAACATGCTGGCCCAGGATGGCCACCTGCTGTCGAGCCAGCTGCCCACGGTGAGTCTCTGCCTCCTGGCATGGTTCCCGCTGGTCACAGCAGGGAAGGCGCAGAGGGTGGTAGAGTACCAGTGCTGTGACGTGGGGCCCCTGTTCCTGTGCAGGGCTGGGGTTCCACTGCTTGCTCAGGGGCGTCATGTACTAAAGGAGGAGGCCAGGTGCTTACACAGCAGTGTTGGTTCCTTCTTTTATTGGGCTGGAGATCAAGGACCTGAAGCCAAAGAGGGAGAGGGGAGGGCAAAAGAGCTCAGCAGAGCCTGGATCATAAGGATCCTGAATCCCATGCTAAGGGGATTATGTTTTCTTTTGCTTTCTCCTTTTCTTTTTTTTCACTTGGAGCTTCAATTCTTTTCTTCGATTTTTCTTGTTTGAATACTTTTAAATTTTTTTATGAGTATATGTTTGCAGTACATATTGATTACACTCATGGGGGGAGCTGGTAAACGTATGTATGTCTTTTTTATGTCCCCTGCCCCCATTACTCTGTCTTCTTCCCATTTGCAAAAGATCTATCTCTGTTTCCTATTATCTGTCTGTTATTTTGCTCTTTAATTTGTTTATCCTTTGGGTTTCTCACGTAGGAGAAATCATGTGATATTAGGTCTGATTTATTTCACTTAACATTATGGTCTCAAGGCGAGATTATGTTTTCTTAGCACTAATGGCTCATTCACACATCAGGAACTACAGAAAATCAGTAGCCCTTTTTTAGGGGGCAGCAGGCAGTACAACAGAAACATCTCCTTAAGGGAATTCCAGTGATTTGTGTTCATGGTTGCTTTTCTTTTCCCCCTTTACTGTTAATAGTGTATACTGGTCACAACTCTTACTCTCATTTATAACAGGAAGCAGATTCACGCTAACTTAAGTAAAAAGACTACACTATCCAAGGGCGGGATGGATAAAGGGTTTCAGGTGCGGTTTGACCCAGGCACTCCAGCGGTGTCGTTAGAGCCCAGCTACATCCGTTTCTACAGAGTAGGGCCGACAACTGGAGCAGCATACTTCCTGGTGTCTCCAGCGGGTGGCCACTTGGGTGTTCAAGGGACACCATGACTGAGCATTGCTGGACCAACCCTTGTGTCCATGAGGAAGCAGTCCTCGGTTTAATCAGCTTATGCAGCGACTATGCCTGCGGCGGGAGGAAGAGCTGCTTTCCTATCAAAGCCACACAGCACTGGGTGAATTGTGTTTGCCTCTGCTACCGCTGCATAGGAGCTACAGCAAATTTGTGGCCTAGTGCTAGCCGATGCCTGGGCCCTTTGGGCGTGCTGCTTATATCCCAACCCTCTCAGCTGTGTTTTACTTATTTCTTGTCTACTCTTATCACCAGCACATTTTCTTGCTTAAAAACCCTGGAGTATTCTGTGTTTTTTTGTAAGCCACTCACATTGTGATTTTATTTCTCATTTTTTAAGCTAGTCGAGAAATAAGCGGAGAGAAGGGAGGGAGGGAGGAAAGCAACTCAAGATCCCCGTTTTATAGTGTTCTGTTCTCACCAAAGAGCTCAATGAAAATTGATGCTGTTTTTGGAAGAATACTTTCCTTTTGGGCCCATCGGTCATACAAATTCCCAGCTGCTTCTTCTAAAAGACCTTCCGGTGCAGATTCCCCCATCAACCTTTCTTCACCTTGTTAGGTTTGTGCCTTAGCTGTTTGTCCAGCTCATTTCATAATAAACCCTCACTACTCCAAATCATCCCCGTTCATGATTTATGGCAACACAAGCCAGGGCAGGACCTGAGGGGCACTTTGTCGTGTTCTTTAAGAGCCGTGGTGCAGGGTTGAGGAGGCTGCAGTCCTGGGCCACCTGTTGCTGACTTGTGGTGCTGGCGGCTAACGGAGAGTGTGAGATTAAGGGTCAGCGCATGGGCTTTGGTGTTCCATTGACCAAGTTAAACCCTGACTCTCCCTCTGGAGCTTCACTATCTTATCTTGCAGTCACAAGCGTCCCCCCTCGAAGTCATTGTGAAATGTATCTGAGATCATGTATGTAAAGTCTTAGCAAGTATCTGGCAGAGAGTAAGCAATTGGGGGATATTTGCTGGTGTTATTATTAGTAATAAAAATGAATTCCCACTCTAACCAAATGACCACTTCCCCTTTGGTCTCATTTACCCAAAGGAACAGATTGCGTATACTGCCAGGTGCATTTGAGGATTGCTGGTTATCTAATAGCTCTGATAATTACAGAGCATGTTACCTGTTAATCAAAGATGACCCCCCTCATCACTGCCTCCTCAAAGTATTATTCTGGGCTCTGTGCAGATAGGCACTTTGCAGTTATTTCCCAGATTTCTTTATAACTAGTGCATGCGTAAGATGCTTCTGAAGTGCTGATAGCCTTACTTCGCAAGGCTTCGCTGAATTTTATTTTCGCTTGTTATGTTGTGAAAGATAAGCCAAACCCCATTACCCAGGGGAGAGGTCCAGACCAGTGGGAAGGCCAGATAACAGAGCAGGCACATACATTGTACTCTTTAGTGAAAAGACAAGGGGCCCTTGAAGACAGAGTTGTTAGATTTGTGGGCGTCTGTGGATGTATGGGTGCATGCACTGTGGGCAGTGCTAGGATTCATGTTCACACCTGCTAGGTATCAAGTACTGAGCAGAAGGCTTTGCAAATATTCTTTCACATAATGTTTCCACAGTGGAGGAGGCCAGAGGAATTAGGATCCAGAAGGGAGGGAGGCTCAGGAGGCAGGTGAGCATGTAACAAAGTCCTGCATACATACTGTGGCTTCCAGCAAGAGATGTCTGTTCTCTCCCAGGTCTAAAGGTCCGGAATCAGTGGGCTGTGCCAGGAGGGCCGCGCTTCCTCCTGAAGCTTAGGGGGAGGGTTTGTTCTTGCCTCTTCTACCTCCCGGAGGGTGGCCAGCCTTCCCCAGCTTAGGGCAGTGGCTGTGCCACTCCGGTCTCTGCCTCATCTTCATTTTGCTTTCTGTTCTGTCTGTAGAAGCTCCATGTCCCCCTTGTAAAAGGGCACTTGTGATGGCCTTTGGGGCTGATTCAGTGTGAGACCCTGAGCCACCTCCTTTCCAAATATAGTGGTATTTATAGGTTCCAAGGAGAGAGTCTGAGAGCTTTGGTGGGCGTGGGTCATCTTTCAACCTTCCACAGTGATCTTCAGCTGTGGAACAGTTTCTATTGGACACCTGTTAGGTACCACGCGTTACTCTGGATCAGGATTCAAAAGGTGCCTTCAAGAACTCCCAGCATAAATGGGAAGGTAAAAAGCTTGCACTTTGGGTTGCATATGGGTGGTGGCCCCAAATTCCCCGTTTAAAGGCTTGGTTCCTGGAGTGATGGCACTGGAAGGTACTGGGGACCTTTAAGAGGGAGGGCCTTCTGGGAGGTGCTCAAGTCCTCGGGGGTTGTCTCCTCTGAAGGATTAGGGGAACCAGGTCTCTTCCTGTCTTTCTGTCTCTGCTTGAGATGGGAGCACTTGGTTCTTACTTGCTGTCCACCAAGATGTGCTTCACCCACCAGAGGTCCAAACCCATGGTGCTGCCCAGGCTTGAACTAGAGCCTCCAAAACCGTGAGCCAATATAAACATCTCTTTACTTATAAGTAGCTTGTGTCAGATATTTTGTCATAGTGGCACAAAGCTGATTAATGAAGCTGTTTCTATAGATGCTGTCCATGCTCTGGTCTGCGTATGGTGCTTTGTGTACTGGGAGAAACCCAGTGATGGCGAACTTTTAGAGCTTTCAGTGATCCACATAGCCCACCGCGGTGCACAGGCCATAGGTTCACCATCACTGCATCCTGGCCCAGATGTGGGCTCACCACTTCCTACCAGGGGGCACTGTCCTTTGCAGGGAAGTGATATGGCAGAAGGAGCACACAGTTGCTGGTGAGTCCAAAGACTTCAAGCCTAATCAGTGTCCCCAGGGCTCTTCTGTGCAACTTGAGTGTGGGTAGGGTTGACTAAGGCTTTGTTTGCAAGGTGCTTAGCCGAGCTGAGGGTTAGCAGAGTAACCCTTGGAAACTCATCCATGGTTCCTCCAGGAAGTGACAACCTGGCACAGACTAGGTTCTATAACTACTTTGTGAATGAATTAATGTCATCCAGCTCTTAAGCAGCAAAACTAAAATTCAAATCCTACTCAGTCTCCTGCTGCCCACCTCTCAGTTTCACCAGGTGATGAGAGACAGCACAGCCAGGCTGTGGCCACAGGTGGCACCGAGGATGCCCAGATGCCAGGGGCCTCAAGGTGCTGTCTGCACAGGACAAGACGCACCCGAGGTGTCGTCACTGAAGAGGGGGTGGGGCCAGGGTCCTCACCAGCCTAACGTGAGTGCCCAGTCCCCCTGGCTAGGACCCCAGATGCCAGGGGCTCCTTCTGGTCTCCTGCCTGGTGGGCAGCTCAGCCTGAGCCGAGGCAGATGCTCTCCTTTAAAGGCACGGTTGTAGGCAGGCATTCTGAACAGTGGAGGAATCAGGCCCCTTTTACAAAATTAAATATGCTCAAGGCTCTTCCCTCAACTTCAGCATCTTAACTGATTAAACATTCATTTCCAAGACAAAAAGAGTCAATTTAGTATGAAAGATATATTTCGCTGGTTTAATTTAAAGCGCTGCACCTCCATCTGACCCCTATTTTCATAACTCAATAATTTTATCCTGTGTTGATTGTCTCATTTTGAGAGAGATATTGTATGTATAAATCAGTTTCTAAAATACCCAAAGAAACTGAAAGAGTGGAATTTATTAAGCAGCTTCTGTTAAGTCTGAAATCATTTGTTTTGGAGTCGTCCTTGGGAAATGTTGGTACCCAGCGGAGGCTTATCCTGGGAAGGGGCAGAGTGTGCTATTTTCAGACAAGCTCCTAGGAATCTGTACCTTTTGTGAAACAAAAGAAACCCCCAGGGGAGCCTTGGGCAGGCGGAGGATGGTTCTACGGGGAATTGAGTTCCGGCAGGGGTCCTTGCACTTGCCAGGACTCTGGTGAGCCGGGAGTCCAGGGCTTTCCCAGGCTGGTGAGCCTATGGGTCACTGGAGCTGCGTGATTCGGTCTCAGGCATCACTGAGCATATAGGTGCTATACAGGTGTCATTCAAGCCTTCTCCTCCCAGCTTTAACTCTTCTTTACTGGTTTTAGGTCCTTAAACAAGTCACTTTGCTCCTCGCCTCGGTTTTCTCACCTATAAAATGGGAATGGAGAGTCTAGCTCTGGTGAGCTCACAAACAGGAAAATGGTCAAACTCGCTTTTCAGCTAATCAAGCATATGAGTTTGAGGTTCGATAGCCCTCCCACTTCCACTGCCACGCATGTCACTGGCCAGGAGGCTCAGACTAGGTTCTTTGTGCTCTACGAGCCTGTCCCAAAGGATCTTGCTAGGACTGATCCTTCTCCCAGCACCCCCAGGGCAAGAGGCCAGGCCCAGGAACTGCCCCTCCAGGTGAAGGGCCTTTCCAGGCTAGAACAGGCTGGGTGTGGGGGATGTACATGCCTCTTGACCAGCTTGCTTAGAAATGGCTCCTGTGAGAGAGGCTGCGGCCCTGGAACAGAACCTGGAGCCTGGAAACAGAGTTCTTAATATACCTCCTAACACACCCTCCCTTGTTATTCCGCTCCCTCTCTCCCTTGCTGTGATCTTTCCCTGCTGTTTCTCTCCTCCCTAGGGAGGCTGAGTCTACCATTTGATTAACACAAGTCAAGGCACAGGGGACTCCCGCCTCCAGTGGAGGGACCGAGACTCCCCACCTCAGCCTTTGTTGTCTGGAATTCTGAGCCACAGGGGACAGTGGGAAACGCCTCAGCTCTGCTAATTATTATTCTTAATGAATTAATTTTTGTTTTATGATTACATCATTTAGATTTTGCTATATAAGAAGCCACTCTAACACTTAATGTCTTAAAATCAACACTTTTAAAAAATTTCCTATGATTTTGTGGGTCAGCACGGTACTGTATGTTCCTTTGGATCTGGACTACTGGGTTTCTGGGGTTGGAGTGCAGCTTGCCTGAGGCCTTGAGGTCCACCACTGTGTTTAGAGATTCTGTCCTTGTATTGAGAGAGTTTGTCTGGCTTTGGCTGCATCGTGAACCTGACCTATTGGATACAGCCTTCCACGTCAGGATGCTCACGGAGGCAGGTCCAGGAGATGGGCAGTGGAAAAGCAGCTCAGAGGCTGACGTGGTAGCTGGACATGAAGGACACAGCCGGGGGCTGGCAGGAGAGGGCATCTTAGTTACACTAGGAGCTTTGTCAGGGCTTAGCGCTTAAAGGCAGCAGCAGAGTGACAGTTCCGCTGCTTGTCAACAGAACGAGTGACCAAGACTTGACTCTCCTTGGCACTGTGACCAGGGGAAGGATCTGTCATCGTAAGAGCAGAGGGTGCCATGTTTCTGTCTAATTCCCCCCTCTGATCTCCAGAGTGGACCCCTGAGCATCCCGAGTGGGGGTAACAAGAGGCTGGGAGGTTTCTTTGTATGCATCAGAGTCCAATAAAACTCCCTCCCCCTGCCTCTCAGTGGCAGCACACAGAAGAAATACGTCTTTTTACATTTTATAAAACTCAGAAAAATGGCTTTAAACAGCTTTTGCCCCCGTGCTGTAATTATTTATTTTCAGACACTCCTGCAGGGGACTGCTCCGTTTTCTTACGCTGCACCCCTTTTGCTCATAAATGAACCGTCACTTCAATAAATCATTATGGAAACAGAGACTAACACCGGCTCTGAAAGGTTGAAAGATTTATGTAACACATTTATGTTTCCCATTTTCTCATTCTGGTACTCGGCTGCAAAAGCTAAGCTAATAAAAGCTGCTATTAATATTTCTTGTTGCCTAGCAACCCCAGAGCGGGAGTAATAGCTTGGGCTTGAAAAATAGATGACCGATAAGGAAAAATTCAATTCTTTTATTATCTCACGGGAAATGGCCTTTTACTGGAACATTATGATGTACGAGTGTGAAGTTGAACACAAAAGATTTTTTTGTGTGTGTTTGTTTTTCTATTTTTAATGAACATTATTTTACCTCCACTAACTCTTGTAGGGCACTTTTGTTGCCTTTTGCACGCCCCCAGCCCATCCCTCATGCTTAATTTAGCAGCTACAGTAGTTAAGAATCTGTCAGCGTTTTTTTAGTTTTAAAACGGTTTCAGCAAAGGTTTACAACTGGGTCATAAATATTCACTCCCTGTTAAAACCCGGGCCAGCGATAAGCCAACACACAGGCTGGTTCTCCACATGCCAGATCACATTTGTGAAGAGGTAAGGAGAAACGAAAGGAAAGGAGCAAAACACATTCTTCTCTGTGTCAAAGTTTTCTTTGGAACCGGAGGACACTGTCCCTTTTGAGAATTATTTGCTGTAAAGTTTGGGGGTATTCAAGGCAGGCAAGGGTGGGGTGCAGACATTTATTGAGCACCTAGTGTATACATGGGTGGTGCCGTGCCCCTCCAAACAAGCCCCTAAAGTAGACACAATTATTATTCCCGGTTTTCAGATGCAAAACTGAGGCTTAGCAGAGCAGCAGCACTGTGTGCCACGATGTTCCCCAACTCTGTTCTTTGGCGTGGATTTCTCAACCTTAACATGACTGACATTTTGGGTGAGATCATTCTCTGTTTTGGGAGACTGTGCTGTACACTGTAGGATACCTAGCATCATCCCAGGCTTCCACCCACCATTCCTGGCCTGTAGGAGCTCTTGCCTTGTCAAAATCGAAATGAGAAAGTTCTTAAAACACAGTGGGACAAAATCACCCCTGGTTGAGAACCACTGTACACCCTTTCCTCTGCTTGAAACAGTCTTTCCCCTTATCATCCTGGTGAACTCCTATTCTTGAATTAGGACTCAGTTCAGGTCCTCTTCTCTTGGAGGATCTTGGGATCCTCTGGACTGAAAATAGGGAGAGGTATGGGTAGTGGGGGGGGGTGCCAAAAATCTCAGCAACCACGACAAATAATGTTTCAGTATAATTGTTTTAAAGATCAGAATTAACACACACACACACACACACACATACAACCATGCTAAGCAGCATATCACAACTTTACACACAGGCAGAAGTGTCTACAGCCAGGGAAGTATGTGCTTTTCCAATTCCGTGCTCATCTGGGGCAGCTAGTGCTGCACACCTGACTCTGGCAGTAGCACCTTGTAAGGGGCCCAGCTAGCAGGAGCCTTCAGGTTCTGCCTAACACTGAATGAATGGGAAAAAAGAACTATTTATCCAAGATTACACAGCTTCAACAAGGGCAGAGACGGAACTTGAACCCAGGCTTCTCGCCCCAAGCCCAGTACCCTTGGCACACGTCAGCCAGTGTCTGGGTGGTGCTTCACTGCCTGCAGAACGCCTTGACCACTGAATGCTTAAAAGTCTCTAGAACACTCACAGTGTAGGGGAGGGGGCCAGGAAAGAGCAGCCCCAATTCCAGCGGGGTGTCAACTTGGCTGTCTCATCTCAGCCCCATGTGCTGAGCAAGAGCCGGCGCAGGCGGTTCACCAGCACCAGCATCTTCACACACAGCACTGTGGGGCAGCACCGCTCACACGCACGAGGCAGGGCTGTATCTTGGCCTTTGCAGGCCATAGGCCACACATTGTTTGACCCTGGGTCCTCTTGGGAAGTTTTCCCAAATGAATGGATAAATTGTCTATCACTGTGTCTGCTACCATTTATTTAGCACTTGCCCTGTTTAATATATATTTGTTTAATATATATTTGCTCTGCCCCCCAATCCTCAGCTCTGGGGAGGATGAGAAAACAGGCACAGAGAGGTAAAGGACTTGGCTATACACCTGTCGGTGGTGGTGCTCAGACTGAAGCCGGGCAGGCTGAGTCCCTAGCCTGTACTCTCAGGGTCTAACCTGGCGGCCTTCCACTGAGTGAGGGAAGGTAAGCAACTGAGACCCACTGTATGTGTCCGGCTCTGAGCTGAGCCACGCCGCTCACATTCACGAGTGAGGACAGCATGAAGTGTGACGTGCTCCGAGATTGGAGCTCAGAGCTCAGAATGCAAGGAAGCCTGCAGGGCTCAGAGGAGAGTGGTGGCAGGGAGGGCTTCCTGGAGGTGGTGGCCTTGGGGAGTAGAGGACAGTGGCAGATCTAGAGAGGAGGAAACATTAGCCCTGAACAGACCTCCTGTTGAGATGCAGTCTCCGCCCCTTCTGCTAGGATTCAGAAAAACAGTTTGTGATGTTTTATGGTCACAGAGCCGCCCTCTGGAACGCTCCCTCTCCACTCCCTGCCAGGCTGCTAATCGGAGCCATGACCCCAGCCTCCAAGACAGCAAGGGCCAGGTGTTTAACTTCTGTTCTGGGCAGGGTGCCAAGCCCTGCAGCGTGTGAGCTCAGAGACCTGCTCCTGAGTCATGAGGGAGAATTCAGGGAAAATAGGAGCGACATTCGTCAGCTGCAGCTTCAATATTACTGCATATAATGGCTCTTTCCTCCGAGTGCATATTCAGTATCATGTTTGGGAAAATGAGCTTTTAATGTACCGTCGGTGTTGCTGAGAAGCCATCTCTGGCTCCGCAGAATGTCTGGAGCACATAAAACTTGCGATTTATTGGAGTCATTTTCCCCCTGCTCTAGCTGGATAATAAAAAGTCAGTCTCCTGCGTGCTTTCTCTCATCTTGTGGCTTTGTCCATTTAGAACTTGGCAGAGTCTTTATAAAAGACAGCAAGACAAATAAAACTCATCTAAATATTAAAGCTCCAGGAGAGAGCATCTCTAGGAGAGAGCTTTCATGCACGGGAAGACTTGGGGCTGCAGGCATTTCCAGGCAGTGCAAGGATTCAGCACACAACCGGGTGGTGGCACCCAAGCCATAGCACTTAATCGAGACCCAGACTCCTAGAGTCCGCAGTCTACGTTCTGCCTGGTGGATGATCTTGAAAAAGTCACCCTCTGTGTGACCGTCAAGTAAGATGGAGCTGATGTTGTCTTCTTTGTGGGGTCCCTGGGAAAATCCACTACGGCAGGGAACGTTCCTGATATCCAGCTTCCACAGTGGAACACAGCAGGCGTCTGGAGTTTGTTGACTGATATATGAATGAATGAATAAGAAATAAATGCCCATGTAAACACCTCCCAGACTCGAGTGCTACTTGCTTTGCTGTTGGAGGGTAAGTCAGATACGATCTTGTGGCTGTCCCGTCCGACAGTGCAGCCCACCTTTTCTAATGCTCGTGCTGACTTGGAAGGGAGGTGGAATTATCCTTTTTCTAGATGTGCACCTGAGAACTCAGATGGGCAAGTGGTTTATCGAGAGACACACAGCCAGGAAGTGGTGGAGGCGGGATGGGAGCCTTATTTCCTCGACCCTGAGTGTTTCGCATCCTCAACACCCTTGCTTTGCCCCAGACCTGGCCCTGGGGCTCAGAAGAGGTGGGGGGCATGTCTCTCACTCCTTACCCCCCAGTCCTTTATAGGGCTGGCTGCCACTTGCAGCTAAGATGAGTGGGAAGGGCAAAAGCCTTGCCCCCCCATGTGTCTTTACCCACACTCCTGGTGGCAAGGAAAAGAAAAAGGACATTGGGGTGGATGGCAGGGACCCGTCCCTGGGGTCTGGGATGTGGGAGTCCTGAGATCATCTCGCGTGAAGCACTCTGTGCTTCTCCTGTCACCCAGAAGCTGACACCAAGGATAGCAGTCAGGAAGCCGGGGCCCACTTCCTGTTTCTGTGGTCACTAATGGCCTGTGAGCGGCAGCCTCACTTTCCACATAGACAGAATGGACAAAGCCCAGATACTTAGGGAGTGGGGGAGCAGGTCTGCAGCTTTTCACGAATGGCCTGGAGAAAGGCTCTTGTCCCTGGGGTTATGGGCCAGAGCTGTGGGTCAGGAGAGCCCAAGCAGGGGCCTTGGGAGTTGGGGAGGATCTGGGGGCAGACTGTCCGCTGTGTAGCCAATTGTGTGTCCTCAGCCAAACCGCTTCACCACTCTGTGCCAGTTTCCTCATGGGGTTGTTAGGACAAGCAGATCTATGCCTGGTCCCACAGGGAGCTCTATAGCGTAAATTAGACCACAGAGATCCTGGCATTTGCACATCCAAGTGAGGTGTGAGTGAGTCACTGGCCACAGTTCTCAGGAAGAGGGCAGCATGGACCCTCACCAGGCAGCACTGTCAGAGTGGATCTGGGTGGGTGTCCATGACCGTGTGACCAGCGCCCCCAGGGATCTTGTGGGAGATGCAGATTCTCAGGCCCTTCCCAAACCCAGAGCATCAGAGATGCAGGGTGGGGCCCAAGATTTTTTTTTAACAAGCTCTGTGGAAGCACTGGACCCCATCATCCTAGGCTGTGGCCTGAGTTCTGTATGGTTTAGAAGACTCAGAACTGTTGCTTGTGATCTTGTTTGCTTTGAGGATTTTATCATATCCGTGACAGGTGTATGGTTTTCCTGCAAGGAAACTAGAAGACCTATACCTCTTCCTGTGGCTCCTGATTCTTCCCAACCTTTCTTGCTTCCCCTGGCTCAGATCTTGAAACAGACACTCTGGCATGAGAACAGTCCCCAGACTGTAAGCACAAAGACTCCAGGTCTTGTCCTGGTGAGGCGCCACGGCAGCTGTGCACAAGGGCCTGAGCAGAGTGAGAAGCAAGGTGCCACAGAGAAGCAGAAGGGAACCCCAGCACAGCGTGATCCCAGGAGCCAGGGTTCAACCAGCACCCAGGTTCCACCGACTGCTCTTGGGGGACTCTGTGTGCTTGCTCAGGGAGCACTGGTCAGAGCAGCCCACCCTGGGGAATCAGGACAGCATATGAGCAGTTGGAAGAAAGGATTCAGGGTAGACATCTGCAGCACTGGCAGCAACTGGGCCATAAGAATCGGGCCTTGTTCAAAAGCACCAACTGACAGCTGAGGTTGTGAGCTCCTATGACAGTCATATCCCATCCCGCAGGGCTCCTAGGAGAACCCCTGACCTCTGGCTGCTATGCCTGTGCATACAAGACCCCCTTGGCCCTCCCATTCAGCTGCCCATGAACTTCACACATTCCTGCCAATTAACTGCAGCCAGCAGATTGGCCATGCCCTTTGGCATGTGCCCACTGGGGTAAACTTGGTCACACTAAACTAGAGCTCTGTCTTCCCAGAACCCGCTGAAAGATGGTTCACAGACACGGTAGGGATAGGCTTACTTAATCCTAGCATACAATGGGGAGCCTGCCACTTTGGTAGGTATCCATAGCTTGAGTGATCAGTGCCCAATCAATGATCTGGGGGCAAACTGTCCTCTGGGAACAAGGACTTGGCCTCTACCATGACCTCTTTTTTTTTTTTTTGCGGGACCAGAGATCAAACTCAGGACTTTGCACTTGGCAGGCAAGGGCTTATTCCACTGAGCTATATCCCTAGCCCCTACCGTGACCTCTTAACCCAGAGGCTCTCTCTAGGTCTCTGTGCCCACTGGCCTGCAGAAAAGGGCTACTGTGTTGTCAGAAATTATATCACTGGCTTTGAACTTGGAGAGACCTGGCTTTGAATCGAAGTTCCTCCAGCTACGTGCTGTGTTGAGCAAGTCCTAGAACTTTAGTCTTGATAGATGTAAAGTGGATATGCTAACAGTCTTTACCTCATGGGTTTCTTTGGAAATCAGTTGCTGTAATGCTTATAAGGTGCTCAGCATGGAGGCCATAACAATGCTGGTTATTTGTCCCTATGCACTTCTGTGTGAGCCATCTCTTTTACTTCCTGCTAACTCACCTGGAGAGCTGTTTCCTTTCATGTTCCTCCAAGAAAACCACCTGCTAGAGTATTAGTGAATAACATTTTTGGACTCCCAGTTCCCTTTGTGGCCACACCGTCACTATGACATTGTCCCACCTTGCTCATGGTATGTTCTGTGTCTGGCTCCTCTGAATGCTGTCACCCACAGTGATCCTGCATCTCTGACCTCTCCACCAGACCTGACATCCTGACACTGAGCAGAAGGTCCTCCATTAACATCCCCCACCTGCCTTGGGAGTTGGTTTAGGGATCCTGGGTCTGATTTGAGCACCCTTGGGTCCACCTCCTTCCCCAAACAGGTCATCAGGATATTTCTACCAAAGAAGTGCAAGTGTCTCCCAAACAGGGATTCAGGTTGTGATAATTAGAGTCAGCCAGAGGGAGGTAACAAATAGGAGTACGCATGAAGACATCCTTGGTGGCGGGAGAAAGAGAAACAGGAGGTGAGAGAAGTTTTAGACCATGAGGCAGGCCTGGAACCTGAGAAAGAAAAGAGAGAGATAAATAGAGTGAGGAGGCCAAAAGGTAGACTATTTTCCCACAGACTGTTCCGTTATTTGATTTGTTTTTCACACGTCCTTAGCACACTTTCTAAATGACTTTACCTTCACAGTATGTTTTAATACTTAGCAAAACAAGTCTTCCAAAGTTTTCACTCCTCAGGTATTTCCTGACAAAGCTCCCCCATTTTCTTCCACATGAATTTTTAAGTTACTTTGATAAAACTGTTGGAGTTTCATTACATCCATAAATTGATGTCATTATGTTTTTGAGTTGTACTATTCAGAAATGCAATCTGAATATCTAGATTTAGATAGTTTTTGCTTATAGTTTTATGTATGTACATGTGGCATATGTACACATATAAGGCAATCCAACATATTTCTTGGTTTACTCCATTTTTGTGTGTGTGTGATGCTGGGGATCGATACTAAGGCACCGTGTACACTAGGCAAGCTCTCTATCACTGAGCTATAGCCCCAGCCCCTTGTAAATTTTATTCATTACAGTTTTATATGTTTGCATTACTATTATGATTAGAACTTTTCTGTTTTCTAACACTGTCCCTGATAAATAGGAAATCAATGTGGCAGGGTAAACAAGATTCAGAAACTTATCTTTCACTGTATGCCAAGGACTTCACAGATGACACAGGTCTTTGAATTTTTATATGTCTATTAATTTTTACATGTCTATTATATTAACTTTTATCTGGCTGTCTCAAATTCTAATTTTTAGAATTTAAGCTTTAGGGGGGGGTCCAGATATGCCCTCACATCTACAAGCCTACTTTCCTTTTGCTTCACTGTGTTGGGTTGAACTTACTAGCAATGAAATCCGTGACACGGGGTCTTTGCCTTCTCTCTCATTTTAATGGCATTGTGACTCATACTTGGTGTGCAGTTAATTTTCTTTAGGACATTTTAAAAAACTCTTATTTTTCAGTTTATCTGTTTTAAGATCATACTGTCATAATAAAAAGAATAGTTTATTACCCTGAGGTCTATACCATTATCCTTGATTATATATAAATTGTCTTTTTCTTATACCCTTTGTACCTGTAATTATATTACTGTTTCTGTAATACAATTCTGTCTCCGTTCCTAAAGTTCTGCATTGGTAGTTTCTCTTTTTCAAGCTCTTCTCTGTGATGTTGGTTTATCTACTTTGTTTTATTCACAGAACTACCCATCAGAGTTAGGTTGCAATTCTATTAATTTTCTTAATTTATTCATTTCCCCTTAATGTTTATTAATCTCTTTCTGTAGATGTTTAAATTTTTCATTTTCTAGTACTTAGTTCATTTGCTTTTATTGTTTATTGTTTAATACTAAAACGTTTATGGCTGTGCATTTTTTCTGAGTGTGGCTTTGACTGAATCTTATAAACTTTGAAATGAAGTGTTCTTACATCTTTTTCTCTTTTCTACCCAAAGTATAGCCTTGTGGAGTTTATAAAAGTGGAACATGTTCATTGTAAATAAAAATTACATGCAAGCAAATACAAAGAAGAAATGAAATTCATGAAAACCCTACCATCCACAAATAACCATTATTAACCTAACCCACTAAATTTCTTTTCAGTTATATCTTTACACACTGGAAACATAAAGGGAAACATCATGTGTGCCTTTGCCTGTACTTTCTGGTCAGTTCCGTGGCCTGCCGGTTTTCTGCAGCAGTCCGTAATATGGAGTGGATGTACTTCCGTGTCCATAACTCTAGGTCATGCCCTTGTTTTAGTGGCTGCACAGCATTCTCTTGTGTAGCGATTTCAACTCAGATTTAACCTTTTGCTGATGGAGATGGGGGCTACTTCTGGTATTTTTCTGTTGTGAGCTCTCTCGGGAGGGGTACCTTAGGAGACATGAAAAGGACTTTTTGAGGGTGGGCCCCTGGAGCGGGGGAGGGAGGGAGAGCAGTGTCTTGGGGTAGTGAACAAGCTCCTCTGAGCTGGAGTGGATCCTTGGCCCAGTCCTCAGAGTTCTGGAGCAGAATCACACCAGAGTCCATTCCATTTTGGGGAAAGGGGTCAGCCTTTTGTACGCCTTTGTTGGTTGGTCACTGACCACAGGTGGTGGGTTCAGTGGCTTCCTGGGCTCAGGGCTCCGGTGACGGAGGGATACTCTCTGGAGAATGGGGCAGCTGTGGGACTTTCCCAGCCAGTGCTCCCAGCAGCAGGGGTTGGGGCCACTGTCCCAGAGAAGGGGCCTGGGCAGGGCTCTGAGAGCTTCTGCTACACCCATGGTTCCTCACTGAGACAGTTCCTTCCCACAGAGGACCTTCGGCAATATCTAGAGACATTCAAAACTGGGACGGGTGGATGCCGAAGATGATGCTGACCATCGTTCCTGCACGGGACAGCATCCCACAGGAAAATGTTACCTGGCCCAAAATACGTTCAGTGCCAAGGCTGAGAAACCCTTTGCCACAAAAACAACCTTGAAATAAACATCTTTTGTGAGTTCATCTTTTCCTCTTTGTATCTCTCAACACTTACCTCCTTTGGCACTTGGAGATGCCTGACTTAGCCGTCTATTTCCGGCCTCCCAACTGCTGCCCACCCACCTCTCTTGGCTCTTATCCCGGCCCCTCCACTCCACAGGAACCACCCTCACGGTGGGTCTTAAAGGCCCTCACATTGCTAAATTTTGTGGGCGGTTTTAGCCTGTGTTTCATTTGCCCCTCCTCAACCTTTGACAGGATGAGTTACTTTTCAGCCTTCCCCAAATTCGGTCTTCCTTGGTGTCCGGGACACACCCCCTCCTGGTTGTCTCTGTTAGGTGCTCCGGGCTCCGGGTCTCACTCCTCCGCCTTCTCTTCTCTACCCTTCAGCGCGCGCCGAGGCTGCGGCTTTCCCTGCTCCCCCTGTGCTGGTGACACCCACGCCTTTATCTCTGGCCCCTGCCACCTCTGTGGCTTCACCTCTCCAGACCCGAGGCCCTGACGCTTCCTCTCCCCTGCCTCCCCACTGCCGCCCATCCGTATCCGTGGTGGCTCCCCTGTCCCTGTCGTCCAGGTCACACACGGAGCCCTCCCTGACTCCATGCATGGACGAGGGAGCTCTTGATGAGGACCTGGCGCAGAAGCTTCACCTTCTCTTGCAGGAACAGCCTGCATCCTTACGCTGTCCTCCAAACCCTGCACAATCCGCGCGCTTCCTCCATCCACAGCCTATGTGGTGCTTGCCTCTGCCCCCGGCCCCACGTACCTCCTCTCTGCCTCAGGCCCAGGCCTGACCTCAGGCTCGGCACACTTAAGTTCCCTCTCCCTGGAACGCGCTTGTTCCCACGCCACTTTTGAGTCTCAGAAGATGACTCAGATATCACTGTCTCCGTGAGGCCCTTCCTGGCCACCTTTTCTGAAATTGCATCCCGCCCCCACCCGACACTACCCACTCATCTTCCCTGCTTTACTTTCCTCTGTGGCACTCATGACTCTTTAAAATATGACGTGTATTTATGAGCCCTGTGTCACTCCTGTCTCCCTCAAGGGATCGAGGGGCCCCGAGAGCAGGGACCTGTGTGTTGTGTTCACAGCTACACCCCCAGACATAAGTCAGGGCCTGGCACCAGCAGGGACTCGGTAGCTGTTTTTCAGTAAGTGCAAATGTACAGTGCTCTGGAAGGCGCACGCATTCTGAGCACGTTGTCAGGTGTCATGCAGGAAGGCGGTGAGGGCGATGGGGTGCAGAGAGGGTAGCCAGGCCTTCCTTACCTTCCCCATGGACCTTTCATTCTCACGTGCCTCCAAGCCATTATGTGGCAAAGCAGCTGAGGGTCAGGGGCCTGGGCCGCAGCTGTGGGGCGCTGTTCTGCCCAGGTCTGTCTGCCCAGCCCTCAACCCCCTGGATCTTTATTTTTTCTGCCTTTTTTTGTTTTTTTTGAGATAGGTTCTCACTGTGTAGGCCAGGATGGCCTCAAACTCACAGGGATCCTCCTGCCTCAGCCTCCTGAGTATTGGGATTACAGGTGTGCACCACCACCACACCTGGTTACATTTCTGGATCTTTAAAAGGAATGAGTTACAGCCTCACCTGACCCCAAGACAGAGCCCAGTGCCTAGTGGAGGAGCTGTTTGATGCAGGTGAGGAGCAGCAGAACCATGGCACTAGCCAGCCCCACACCAAGCCTGGCTCTTTCCCAGGCAAGTTCTTAAGCCCTGTAAGACTTGGTTTTCTCATCTGTAGAATGGGAATCTTCACAGTGCCTGCCCCCTAGGAAGGACAGGAGGATAAATGAAGAGCCCCCTGGAGAGGCTTCAAAGTACTCATGGATTGAGAAGCCTTTAAGGTTCATGGTGAGAGGGGGGAGGCGACACATGGCCATGTAGGCACAGGGACACATAGCCATGAATTTTTTTTCTAGTCCTGGGTTTGGAACCCAAGGCCTTCATACTGAGCTACATCTCCAGCATATTTTTCTGTATTTTATTTTGAGACAGGACCTCCTTACGTCACTAAGCTGCCCAGGCTGAGTTCAAACTTGAGATCCTCCTGCCTCAGCCTCCCAGAGTGCTGGCCTTACAGGAGTATACCACCATGCCTGGCCATTATTTCTAAGAGTGGTGTCAGCCAGATTCTGAAACAGCCCCTTGCCTTGAACAGCACCGCCTGATCTGGCAACGTTTGGCCTTTTCCCAAGGAGACTGGAAATGCCTGGCCTCCTCTGCCTTCCTGACAGTGTTTCAGAGACCAGATCTGAGACCCCTTTTGCCAGTTCATCTGTGACAGATGTGCAGTGGGAGCCGCTCCAAACCTCAAGTCCTGTCTATGCCTGGGACCCACTGTGTGACCTCAGGGCCAGTCCTTTCTGTCTCTGTGTCTTCCGTGGGGTAAGACTGCTGAGCCCCATCTCTGGACCCATCCAGCCTGACTACCCACTTCTCTTCTCAGAAAGGGTTTCTGGAAGTTTTCCCTGATGCCTCCTCCCCGACCCTGCACTTCAGGCTCAGCTTAACGAGGGCGTCAGCAGGCAGCACTCGCCGTTTTCCTTGAGAGTTCATAAAAACATGTAAACACGGACGAGGATACAAAATATTGAGCAGCAAGGCAGTAAAACACGCCAGTGTTTGTTGTGTTAATTGAATATTCATGAGCTGACTGTTTAAATTACAGTTCACAACTGTTGCCGGGCCTGATGAATAATTTAAATGAGGGTGGCCAAAGAGATTTCAACACTGAATTAGCAAACTACTCAGGAGCGGCTACAGAGAATTTATAATTAGCTCAGAATATCCTATAATAAATTTCTTGGAAAGATGGTTTTAATTAGTGCACGTGTTGCCCGGAATGTGGCACGTTCGGTGTTCAGGCGAGGGGGTGGGTCACCCTGGCCTTACACTCCCCTGTCATGAGGGGTCCCCCCACCCGTCAGGAATCTCAGAGCCATGCTGAGCCACCACCAGACCCTGCAGGTCCTGCCTCCTGAGTCCCTTCCCACGTCACTGCCCCATCCAAGCTCCGGCACCCTGTGCAGGCAGGACAGATCAGAATGGTCCTCCACTCCAGCCAGCCAGGGACCTCACTGACCCTCTAACCCCCTTCTCCCCAGCGGAGCAGCCAGTGGAGCTTTCTCAGCACAGATCTGATTCCATCTCCGCTCCTTCACCGAAGGGGCCCAGAGAGAGCAGTGGCTACCACTCATATAGGGACACCAGACTGAGTTTCTAGGTGCATGAGGACAGGGAGGCATCGATGGCAGAAGGGACAGCACAGGCAAAAGCGAGCAGGCAGGAATGTTGCTAGTGTGCTACCAGTGAGGAGCAGGTGAGGGGAGGCTTGGAGGGAGCGGGGACCAGCTGTGGTGTCCCATCAGGGCAGGGGAGGAGGCAGAGGGCCCGGGGGCAGGCGCCATTCAGAGAGTAAGGAAGCTGCTGCTCTGGAGCTCAGAGTTCCTGGCCTACCTGGCTCATCTTTCAGTACTTCCTATGTGCTTCCTGTTTGCAAGACCTGGGCCTAGGCACCAGGGAGATCACCCAGAGAAAGCGGGTGCTGTCCCCACGTTCATAGGACCTAAATCCTGAATGACAGCTGGGGCAAGTTCCATGAAGAAAACAACAGGGTGTTGTGAGAGGGGTCACCAGGGACTGTGATTTAGGGAACAGAGGCAGGGATGCCTCCTGGACTTGGGGCATTTGAGCTGAGGCAGGGGTTGTGGGGAGATGGGCTGCCAGGTGGAGGGGCTGTGCCTCAGGCCCTGGTGATCTGCCCTCACCCCCGCTCCTCAGCTTCTCCTCTTGGCCACAGGGCTATGAGGTCCTAGCAGCGCCCTGCCCTCGGGGTGCTGACTCTGACGGCAGCAGTTCCAGCGGGGTTTCTCATTGTTCCTATGCAGAAATTCTCTCCCATTTCTCCAAAGATACAGAAAGATTAGTCACAAAGATTAGTCAAAACAAGACAGATAACCATTCTGACTCCTGTATGGTGATAACAAGAACCAGACCATTTCAGGCAAGAGGACAGCATAGGTGGTCAGCCTGCTGCCCTCAAGAGGGAAAACAAGCTCGTACTTTGAGGTCAGACAGACCCAAGCTTGGATCCTGGTCCTGCTGTGTGTGAGCTTATGAGCTACAGATTGGGAGCAATTGACCTCACCTCTGAGATACCATCACTTATCTGGAAACTGGAAACAGCAGCACTGAGTTGCTCAAAGCCATACTGTGGCCAGTCAGTTTGCAGTCAGGGTCCCCGAGAGGCACTGTCCTCGCGGCATCCAGGAGGGGTCCCTGGACTTGGCCCTCTGCATGCCTTCTCCTCCTGTGCACTCTGGCCCCTGCCTCCCCTGGGGCTATAAAGCTGCTCTGGTTTGGGGCACCGGTGGCCTCCACATTTCCGGAGCCGCTGGGCACCTGTCATCATACTTGACTTCGGCTGTATTAGGCAAGCTGCGGTGGGTCTCTCACTCCTCTGCCCTTCACGGTCTTCCACACCTTGCTAAGACTACCTTTCTCGGACTCAATTACAGACCAGCCCCCCCCCCCCCCCCCCCCCCCCCCCCCCCCCCC
>PVLD010018008.1:0-10664 GCA_004027595.1 Dinomys branickii | reverse complement strand
CCTGGCCCTTCCCTGTTTCTCTGTGTGCTCTTCCCTACTACCCTGCACTCCAGCCAGCCAGGGACCTCACTGACCCTCTAAGAGCCCTGACCCTCCACCTCACGGCTTCGTGGCACATACTGGTTTGGGCATGGAGTTAGCTCTGTGGGGCAGGGCCTTCCTAGGTTCATCACTGAATCCCCAGTGCTCAGCACAGTGCCTGGCACACGGCACATGATACAGACAGAGACACTGCTGGAATGTCACAGACACATTCTCAAAAACCCTGCCAAACCCTAAAGGTGATGGAGCTACAGGAGAAACAGCTGGGACCAACCACTCAAGGTAGACACAGCGGTGTAAGTTGAGCATAAACAGAAAGCCGTGACAATCTCCATGCTGTACCAGCATGACTGAAAAACGTTTGTTCTGTTTTTACTAAGGAACTCTCAGTAAGAGGCAGGAAGCAGCTGGCGGGGAGGGGACACCTTTCACTGCTGGGTTACAGAGACAAGGGCGAAACACGCAAAGACTCGGAGAACCATGCAGTCAGCACTTTCACCACAGAACATGTGGCCACAGGGAACAAGAAGGGGCAGGGGCAGGCGGGACCTTGTTTCTCCTCTTGTGTGTTCAGCCACATTGTGTAGCCCTCTGTTAGAGGCAGAAAATCTTTCTGTGCTGGAAGAATCACATGTGCCGAGCAGCACCTGAGGCGGGACCCTGCCTGACCACAGAGGGGAGAGAAGGCTGCCTGCCCTGAGCACACAGCATCTGCCCTGGGAGGGCGCGTGTCAGCGGGGTGTGTTGCACTGTCCTGAATGGTCAGCATACACATTCATCTGTCCTGTGAGAGTGGGTGGCTCTTCCTGAATGACAAGGCCAATAGCTGACTTCTTTGTGTCCTGGGACCTGTCACAGTGCAGACCCCAGGGCTGTGGCTGTGCACAGGTCTGGGCGCCTGCCCTGGAAAAACTGAGAATGTACCGTGCAGTACTGGCACTCACTTGAGGCCACTTGCGGGAGGAAGGCATAGACAGCCCCTTAGGAGATCACAGCGGTCCGGAAAAAGGAAAGAGGCTTCAAAGCTTGGCAGGAAGGGGTCAGCTGGGAAGGCCATGAGGAGGGGGCATGTGCTTGACATGAAGACTGCATGCATGTGGAGGGCGATGAGAGGAGGCTGGCACAGACTCACTCAACAAACATTCCTGGAAGAGCTGATTGTCAGGCGCTGTCCAGGGTGCTGACAGTATTGTCAGTGAATAAAACCAAGATCTTTGCCCAAGTGGAATTTTCATCCTAGCTGGAGGAGTGAGACAGTAAACAACAAACTAATAAATAAGTCATACAGCGTGTTAGCAGGTGTTAAGTGCTTTGGAGGACAAAGAACGGCAGCCCCAAGGGCTTGGGAGTGCTGGCCAATGAGGATACTTGGGGTGGGGGCAGTTGTGTCTTGAGGTGCCATGGCCCGCAGGCCTCTGGGAAAGGGGAGGCTTGAACAGAGTCTTGCAGGAGGTGGGAGAGTGCACTTGGGGAGTGTCCTGGTGAGGCGTGCTGTCCTGTTATTGTAGGTTGCTTAGCAACTTCCCTGGCCTCTGCTCAATGATGCCAGTACCACCCTCCCAATTGTAACAACCGGAAGTGTCTCCAAATGTCTCTGAGGGGGACACATTGCCCCCAGCTACAGAAGGGCGCTGAAGCAGGAGGCTACTTGGATACTGAAGGAGTTGCCAGAGGTGAGTGTGCTGGGAGGGGGTGGCTGAGGGGGAGCAGTAGGGGGAAGAGGCAGAGAGGCATCAGGTGTGTGTAGGAGGGGCTTGCTACAGAGGCCTGTGGCTTAGCAAGGACCTGGGCTTTTTCTTGGGATGAAGTGGGGAGCCAGAACAGGCTCCAAACAAAAGGACGAAGGTCTATGTCCCAGAGATGAGAAGCATCAGATCCACAGCCCCCTCCTGACCTGCCCAGAAATCCCACACCCGCGCTGGGCAATCCCAGACCTGGCAGCTCAGAGGCCTGTGTTTGCAAACCTGTCTTCGAAGACAAAACCAGCCCGGAAGGGACAAATTGCTCTCCATTCACATCCCTCCCTGCTGGAGTCTTCATATTCATAACGGGATGATCAGCATAACCAGGGAGGGGGCTGCTGCTTTAAAGGATAAATTAGCCTGACTCTTAACTCAATAATTAAAACTGTGATGGCGCTTGGCCTGCAGGGATAATGTACTATTATTATAGTCGTTTGTTTCAATTAAATGCTTACTGATTTTACAATAGCAGCTGGGCACCTGTGTGCTATAGCTATTACTCTGAACGAGACATCTAAATTTCAGGAAAAATTTGTCAGCATGCAAAGGATCTCCCACCAAGCATGAAAGTTTATTAGAAATACTTACCAACAAGGCTGCTCGGCGAGGGGCAGGCACTGGGGACAGCTTTCTTTTCTTCTCCTTTGTGCTGGAATGTTTTTCCCGAAGGGATACTTTTTCAAGAGTTTGGCTCTGAACCCCAGAGTATGCTTCAGAGAGCAGAGCGTCACTGGGAAAGGTGGTGTGGGGGCCTTTGGTTGTGGTTTCCCAGGTCACTGATTGCAGGGTGTGAAAGGCAGATGTCCGCATCCTAATCCCTCGGACCTCTGTAGATGTAATTAAGTTAAAGATCGTAAGAGAGCATGTCCTGGATGATTTGGCTCGACCCAGTGGTGTGATAACAGGAGTCCCTGTAAGAGGGAGGCAGGAGGGTCCAACCCACAGAGTGACTGATGTGACCATGGACAGCGAGAGAGAAAAGATCATGTGATACGGGGTCACAGGACAGGGGACAAGGACAGCATGTATCCAAAAAAAAAAAAAAAAAAGAAAAAGAAAGGATACAGACTTGCCCAGGAGCCTTCACTGGGACGTGCCCCTGCCAACACCTTGGCTTTATCCCAGTGGGACTGGTTGGACCTCCGACCTCCAGTCCTTAAGGAAATGTACTTGTGTATTCTGAGGCACTCGTCTGTGGTCTTTTGTTACAGCGGCAATCAGGAACTAACACAAATGGTCTCTGCCACCCTCTTAGCAAGCTGAGATGCGGTACTGTCACTAGGGAGGTGGATTGGCAGCAGGGTGTAGGACTCCCTATGCAGACCTGTTGCCGTTTTCCTGGCACTTCCAGGCATTGTCCCCTCCACCAACTCCTAGCCTCTGAGCACTCCTCTACCCTCACCTCCCACTCCTTCAGATACTTAATTTCCACCAGACCCATGAGGACTTTGCCATGTTTGACCGGTGCTCAATGCCCAGTGCCTTTGCATGCACTGATCTCGCTCCTGACATACCCTCTCCATCATCCTTGTCTCCTGCAAACTTACCCTTCAAGAGCCAAACCATAAGTTGTCCCTGTGGAAGGGCTTTTTGGTTCTCCAGACATTGAGGGCCTCCTCTAGCACCCAACAGGACCCTAGGTGCACCCGGTTAGCTTCACTAGTTAAAATTGTGGGTGCATCTCTTCCTACCCCCATCAGACTACATGCTCCAGATGGGGTAGTTTTAGTTTGCTTTTTGTTTCTAGCATCTAGCCCAGTATCTCAGACATAGCAGCCCTCAAGGAATGTTGTTGGATGGATGGATGGACAGGCGGATGGATGGATGGCAGGAGCAGACTTGGAGATTTCTGAAGAGTAGAAAAGTGCAATGACCCCCAAAGATAATTCTAATGATGTCTTAAATGGAGGACATGGAAAAGAGGCCCAAGGCAGCAAGGGAAACTCAGATTCAGAAGACAGTGGCCAATTTCTAGATCTGTGTCACTAGTCCAGGCTTTTCTGCTAGGTCTAGACTTCCCAGCTAGGCCCCAGGCCTGTGGCTTCTTCTCCCTCTTGGACTGGCAGGGGGAACTTTGGCCTTGACCAATCCCATCATTGATCCATGTTTGACTCAATAATGTCTCCCAAAAGATGTCCACATCCTAATCCCCTGAACCTGTGACGTGTTAACTTCCGTAGACAGCACAGAGCTCCCCAAACTTAGTACATCTCAGCCTATGCTCACTACCTTCCCTCTGTTCCTCTTCCTTGTTATGTGTCTGCCTTAGAGGACTGGAAGACCCACCGCTTAGCACCATCTCATCGCAGGCCTTGCTTCACTCTTGGACACTCCTCCTCCCCTACATGCCTCTCACTGACCTATCATCTTTCCTCAGTGCTTCTTATCCAGTAGACTTGGCCACTTGCACGGACCACACCACAGTCCCCTCTCCTGGACAGCTACAGGTACTTTTCCTTGCACCACCAACCATGTGTAGCCAGAATGGTCTCTCCAAAGGGAAATCCTAAACACATATCTCCACTGTGTGAGTCCCTCCAACAGCGCCCCACTGGCCTGAACGAAGCTTCCCACTGTCCAATCTTGCTGACCTCTGAAGCCTCAGCAAACCACACAGTGCTGCCAGATCCGTCTCAGCTCCACGGCTTTGCGCAGGCTGTTCCCTTACCTGGACATTATCCCCTCCTCACCAGCTAACCCCTGGCTGGCTGTAAGGCCAGTTCAGAGTCCATCCTTTTTCTCTGGACTGTGTATACAGGTCTTGCTCCACTGCCCCCACTGACCCCACACCAAACCCCTTGAGCTGTATTCCAATTGCGCCATGCACTCTGACCCAGCATCCACACTTGGAATCTGACCATGCTTGGCCGGGTTTCTGCAGGGCTGCTGGGAGGTGCAGCTGGAGCATCAAGGAGAGGCTGGCTCATGCCCCCAGCAGGACTTGCCCAGTGCCTGGGAAACTCAGGCTGTGCTGGCAGTGGGGCTGCAAGGCCCCTGAAAACGGACTCCGAGATGGAGACTGTGAGAGCTGTTTACTCCCTCCAGGGAGTAATGGAAGCAGGACTGGGCAGAGAAAGGACATAAGCGGAAATGTACTGCAGGAGCCTCAGTCATGGAGAGCTCTGAAATGAGGAGGTTGCTTTTGAGATGTCCCCAGTTGAGGCGAGGACTTTGAATGCCTACTTCACTGAATGCGGGCCACCCGTGGGGAAGGGTTGTAGCCAGCAGTTGGGGAACTGAGTGTGTGGTCCTTCAAGGGCCCTGTGGCATGAATAGCGTGCCCTCCAGAGATCACAGCTGCACTCATTTCGGAGAGAGGCTGCAGGGTCAGGGTGGGCAGGAGTTAGCCAAGGGAATGCACCGGGGCAGGTGCTCATGCAGGCCTGCGGGCAGGAGGGTAAGCTGGTGGTGGAGGGCCAAGGACACAGGCCCCGAGTGAACCTCAGACCTGCCAGCTACAGCTAAATGATATTGGGCATGTGGCTTCCTTTCTGAGCCTCAGCTTCTTCCTCAGAAAAGTGCTTGTGATGAGCACATCCTCCTCCCACAACTGAGAAGACTTGGGGGTGGTCAGTGGTAGCTGCCAGGCGAGGATAGTGCTTCCGCCATCATTTCTGTCAACAACCTTCGATTAACAGAGGGTTCCCAGTCCAGCTCTTTTATCTTCAGTGGAGCCAGCCTCCCTGCTAGGTCCCCTATCCTATTTCAGAGCCTTCGGTTGTTTCTGACCTCTTCTGAGCCCAGGTGAGGTATGGCTCAAACTTACACCTTGAGCAAGCTCGTGGAGGATGAGAATACCCGTGTTGAATACCTACTATGTGCTTGGCTCTGCAGAAAGCTACCTTTGTTATTCA
Source organism: Dinomys branickii (assembly GCA_004027595.1). Lineage (NCBI taxonomy): Eukaryota > Metazoa > Chordata > Mammalia > Rodentia > Dinomyidae > Dinomys > Dinomys branickii. The sequence continues at coordinate 5,026 of PVLD010018008.1, read as the reverse complement.
GTCCTCACAGCTGCCCCTCCAGGCCAGTTGAGGATCAGCCTGTGTGCCTGTCAGAGTTGTTGGGTTCTCTGTGGGTGCAGTGTGAGGGCCTCAGACCCAAGACAGGCAGAATTCTGGCTTCCTCATTTCCCAACCATGTGGTCCTGGCAAAACCATTTAGCCCCTCTGAGTTTTGGTGTCTTTATTGCAAGTTGGGCGGGATGCAGTGCTTGTATTAAAGAGTTATTCATGAAGCTCCTCACACAGCGCGGGCACGTAGTAAGTGCTCACTACCTATAATATTAAGTGTGATTGCCTTTATTCCTGTTGCTACCACCCTCCATAAACAAGCATGCCGTGCTTGGAAAGGACAAGTCTGTAACTGTCAAGGGATTGTACAATTTTGGCAGTGGCTTCTAGTCTCCTCGTGGAGTCTGTTTCTGTTTGTGCTCAGAAATTAAGGACATTGGAGACTCTCTCAAACCAAAGCAGGGGGTTAAATGACAGAACACTGTGGAGAGGATCCACCCTCACCACCAGGAAAAACCCTTCCAAGTCCCTGGGCAGACTGGGAGGCTGTGTTTAATGACACCCCGTCTTCAGCTCAGAGGAAGCTGGGCAGGGCATCAGTTCTGTAGATCAGTAGAAGGTGCAGAGGAGGGCGGTGTGATTTCTGACTCTGTCCCCACCGTGTGGGGTCACACTTGGCACAGAGAGACTGCAGCTGGGGGAGCTTGTCATCTCGCAGCCCGAAGAATCTGTTACTCCCGCGAACCTAATTACTTCCCTGAGCTGCTGCCTCCTCCCAGCTGCTCTGCCTCGTCCTTTCTAGAGTGGCTGTGGATGTGGTTTCCGAACGTGCCGTTTGTTTCCCTGCCAGAAGCCGGAGGCTGCTTCCTGTGGTTCCTGGACATCTCCTAAGGGGGGAGGCGGGTGTCTCCCTCTGTGCGCAAATGCCCCGGTTTGCGACACCGAGGGCCCTTGGTTGGGGGCTTTGAAAGGGTTGTGGCTGGGGAGCGGGAAGACAGCACCAGCAAGGGTGGTTTCTCTGAGGAGGGACACAGGGAAGCTTGGAGGCTGGTGACACAAAGGGGGGGTCCCATCTAGGGACAGGCCCACATGTCCCCAGGAGCCCTGGCAAGGCACCAGAGAGAGATTGTGCTGGCCTCGGTGGGGCATTTTGCAAGGTGTTATGGTTGATACATTGTGTCAACTTGGGGAATCTAGAGGTTTAGCTGAGTGACTCAGGAGGAAGCTGGGGTGCTTCCTTTGAAACATCCTGAGCCTGTGGAAGAGAAGGGCATGGAGATTGTGTGAGAGGTTCAGGACCCCTGGGTGGGGTAGGTTGTTTTACAATGTAAGGGAAGAGAAGAAGCTGCTTGCAGCCATTCCTCCCTTTTGCTGGTTGTTTTTGCTGTGCTCTGCTGCCATGAACACTTGCCCACTGCCGTGTGCCACTCTGCCTCAGAACCAGCCAAGTATGGGCTGAAACCTCCACAAACTGTAAGCTAAATAAACCTTTCCTTTCTTCATTTTGGGCGTTGGGTATTTTGTCTCAGCAACGAGAGAAAAGTAACCAAGACACAAGGCCAATCCCCATCTGGCCAGAGGTGTGCTGAGAGACACTCAGCAGGGAGAAGGCATTTTATACCCTGGAAGGGTCGCTGTGGTGACCAGCGTGGCCCCTGGACTCCAGGAAGCTACCTTGGGGGCTGGGAGGAGGCAGTGCTATGGTTTGAGATGCTCAGAGGCAGACCTGACCCAGAGGCTTGGGTGCAAGTGGTCTGTCCAGAAAGCCCTTGGGGGAAAGCTAGGCTATGGGACTGGAAGGCGAGATGGCCAACAACAGGTGAGCTCGCAGGCTGTTACCACTGCGGGCCACGGAAAGCAGTCCTGCTGGGGGCCCTGTGTGAGCCCTGTGGCATCTGCCTCTGCCGTCCCACTGAGGGGAGAAGACACCAAGGGCTGGCCACAAACACCCGTCCCTCACAGCTAGGGTCACTCTTGGGGCCCCAATAGCTCAGCAGGCAAAGGCTCCCTGGAAGCAGCATTGAGATGGGCGATGGTGCCAAGGTTGCTTATGGAGCGAGCACCCCCGGAGAAGGGGCTCTAGGAACCAGGATCCTCAGGGGAAAGGGCTGAGCAGGGATGTGGCTGAGATTTGATCCCATGGGTGCCCTGGAGCCACGCTGCACCACAGAACAAGGGCCTTTGGCACCCTGGGTCACCCGGCCATTGCAGGGTGGGTGCTGGGGTCAGGGTGCTTATAGCTTCTGAGGCCAGAAGCACCCATGTGGATACTTCTCTGCAAATTGGGACAGGCCCCAGTGTTCGCGGCACCTGGGCATGGGTACGGCAGCAGAGTATAAGGAGTTGGGCTCAGGCACTACAGTGTCCATCGCAGTGGATACCCTCAAGTAGCAGGCCCCCTATCAGCGGTCTGTTCTTCATTTCAGGGCATCAGGACAAAGTTTGTTAAGTGTCCCAGAAGGTCTGGGAGGCTTAGTGGTTATATCTGTTAACAATCAGTTATATATTGTCCTCACAGAGGAGACTGTCTCCCTAATTGACTGTGAGACTGAAGGGCAGTGGGGGACAGGCTCTCTGGTCCTCAGAGCTTAGTGTTGTGACAAAGCAGAGGTTCCTAACAAGAGTTTGTAGACAGTACATTTGTAGCTTCTGTGGGAGAGAAGCTCTGCCATGGAGAATTTGGCATCCTTCCCAGGTGACATACAGGTCTGCTGCTCTGGCTTTAATTGCATTCAAGAGACCCAGCAAGCATGTGCTTCTTTACATTCTGAATTTGAATTCAGAATGTAAAGAAAAGTCACTGGGCAACTACACAAAATTTCTAATTCTAAAGAAAGGGCCTTTCAAGGACCATACTCCAAAAACTGGGGGGAGTTTAACAAACTTCCCTTATGTAGTATATCCATGTGATAAGGAAAATTTAAGATCAGGAAGGATTGCTTTCAGATAAAATAAATGATTATTGCATTTTAGAAATTCAGTGCTTAGGCTGGGCATATATAGCTCAGCAACACAGTGCCTGCCTGGCAAGTGCAAGGTTCTGAGTTTGATTCCTAGTACCAAAAAATAATAATAATAATAAAATAAAATAAAATAATAATAATAATAATTCAGTGGTTAACTAAGACATTATTATTATTATTATTAATTTAAATTGGATTTTGTTCTAAGAGGATCAAGAAGCCGAAGCAGAACTTTAAGGCGGAGTGTATAATGACCTAACTTACATGTCATAGAGAATTGACAGTGTCCTGGGGGGAAGAGGCGGGTGAGAGACTGAAAGGCTGAAGACCAGCTGCAGAGGAAGGGACAGCGGTGCCGTGTTCACAGCAGGACAGGGCTGCCCCAGGAAGGGGAACTTGAGGCCAGCACCCGCATCCGTAGCCTGGACAGTCGCAGGCATGATGCTGCCATTCTCCTCTTTGGTAAAACCGCAAGAAGAACAGATTTAAGGAGAATTAAAGGCCCCTTTCAGCATGTTTAGTCTGACATGCTTATGGAGCATCCAGGTGAAGATGTCAGTTAGGCAACTGCATGTAGGCTCTGGAGCCCAGGCTGGAGATTAGGGGATCAGTCTTGCATTGTTGGAGACATTTCATGGTGCTTAACGTGGCTGATTAAGTCGTGTGGATGTGGACCATTTCCCTGCCCCAGACTTCCCAGAAGTCATCACGTTTGAGTTCTGTGCTATGCTTTGAAGAGCCCCTGTGATGATTTCTATTATGTTTTTTTAATTTGGATCTGCCTTTGAAGAAATAAATATTGCTGATGCGGGTGCAGCTCCCTTTGCGTCTGCCTCTCTTTCTCAGAAGGAAATAACCACCATTTTGTAGTGACTATTTTTATGCTTCTACCACATTATGCATTTTATATATGTAGAGAGAGAGAGAGAGAGAGACCCATCTGAGGATAATAACGTGAGGTGGGATGCAGGGATGCACTTGATAACGATCTTACATGTTTTACACATGTACAGAATAGTATTGGACTGTGTATGCTCCCCACACTCAGCGCTGTTTTTGAGACCATCAGCTTTGGTGCCTATGGGTGTAAGTCTTTCACCTGGACTCTGCACAGAATGCCTTTGTGTAACTATACCACAGATTTTCACTGTCTCCCAGTTTCTGAACATTTAAGTCCTGGTTTTTCTGGTATTTAAAAAATGCTGTAATGATCATCTTTGTTGTAAGGTCTAATTTTCAAAAGGTAGCATCGTGACTCTCATACAAAAGTGAGAAGATGTCAAAACACATTTTAACTTGTTATTGTTGGGGAAGCCAGGAAGGTATTACAGTCAGCTCAAAGGAGAATCTAAATAACAGACATATATGTAAGCAATCGGAAATGTTGAAAGAAGTTGGATAATCAACGCAAAGCTATTTAATACCTACAAAGCTTTATTTTTATTTATTTATTTATTTGGTCTTTTTGAGACAGGGTCTCGCTCTGCAGTTCATGCTGGCCTTGAGCTCACTTTGTAGTTCACGCTGGTCTCAAACTTGCAACAATCCTCCTGCCTCAGCCTCCTGAGTGCTGGGATTACAGGCGTGTGCCACCTCGCCTGGCTAAAGCTTTAGAATATAATGTGTGGAATGTTTTCTACAGAACATGATCAATTAATTAAATCTTTATTAAATGAAATTTATGTGCATTTTATGGGCAAGAATCAGTTGCCCCCACCTGCTGTCCTTTTGGATGCTTTATCAAAAAGAGAGAGGAAAAGCAAATGTAGGCAGAGATGTCAAGATGCAAGATGTGACTCTTGTGTGCTATGGGGGGGTGATTTTTCCAAAATTAAAAAATACAACTACCGAGCTGGGCATGGTAGCACACACTGTAATCCCAGCACTTTGGGAGATTGAGGCAGGAGGATCAAAAGTTTGAGCCCAGCCTGGGTAACTTAGCAACTTAATAAGACCCTGCCTCAAAATTTAAAAAAAAAGGATTGGGAATGAGTTTACTGTGAAGGCCCTGGGTTTAATTCCCACTATGGCAAAAAGAAGAAGGAGGAGGAGTA
>PVLD010018007.1:0-40174 GCA_004027595.1 Dinomys branickii | reverse complement strand
TATCTCACCAGTTATTGGAGTCCCTGCAGGCATGAAGGTTCCAAGGTGCCAGTCTATCCTTTGGGGCTTTCTGCGCGGCCCGCCCGATGCGCACGAAACGTGAGACCGCTGGGCGTTGCCGCCGCCAGAGAGCCGATCTCTGTCGGGAGTCGCCGGAGAGCTGCGCCGGCTCGGGAGGCGGGAAGGATCGAGCTGTCTGTATTCTCCGGGCGCTAGGACCCAGCAAATCTTTCTCTCCGCTTCCGGCGTTTGGGGCTCTCCACGCGGCCCGCCCGACACGCGCGAAACGTGGGATTGCCGGGCGTCTCCGCCGCTAACAAGCCGATCTCTGCCTATCGCTTAACTTCACTGTCTGGTTGAACACAGTCCAGATGACGCCCTGGGAACAGGGGGGTGTAGTCAGGGACCCCTCATATTGGAAGTAGCGGCTGAGGTCAGAGGGTAGCAGCGCAGATACATCCAGTCCTGGGATCCAAATCTCTGAGCCTCCGCCGTGAAGCGGTGGCCGTCCACGGTGTGCTACGAGCCCGGGCGGCCCGGGGCGCCCCCGTGCAGGTGCAGCTGTTGGGCTCGGTACTCGCGGCCGGGACCCAGCGCCAGCTCCAGCCCGGCGGGCAGGGTCAGCTGCACTGGGTGGGGAGCGGCTGATGAGCGCCACGCGCCCGCAGCGCCCCGCGCCCCTCACCGCGCCTGCCCCCGCGGCTCACCGGTGTGGCCGTTGTTGCGCATGCCAGAAGGTTGACTTTTTGTAGAGGACCGTCACATATGTCAATGGTGGCCACTCAGAATCATATGGCCTAGAATATCAGAAGATGTCACCATCATAGCCTACAGGCATAAGTCTCATGCAGCAATGATACGGCCTGGGGTCGTGGCAATTAAGTATGTAATATGGTTGGTTTTAGAGGTGTGCAGGATGGATCATATAAATACACATATAGATCAGGGAAAAAACTGTAACATTTGTTCACATTTTGGTACTGGAAAAAGTGGTTATTACAGCCATATATCTAACTGATGTAGGAGTTTGCATCTAAAGAAGAATATATTGAGTTCATTAGGCCCACAAAAGCTATCTAGGCCTTACATTGTAAATCTAGAAAAAGCAATATTTTTGTAAAACTGAATGGAGATTAATAATTTCACTAATTCTTTGAGAATACTGTTTATCCACAATTGAAACCATACTCAAAAATTAATCAAGAAAAGCTATAGACATTCAAATTATACATAAAGAAAATTAAAATTCTAAGAATCCCAGCTATCAATTTTTGAAAAGGAAGTACACAGTTCAATCAGATCTTAGTATCATCTTAGTGTAGGGAAAGATGGTAGAATAACTCAAAGCTATTAGTTTTTCTTGATCTTGGAGCCAGTACAGATTCCTCATTCCCTAGACTGACAGATTGCCCAGGACACTTTTAGTCTGAGAATTTCTTTAAAATCTTCATGAATTTTCCTTGAATCATTTACAGTGATCAATTCTTTTTCAAAAAAGTTTTAAAAATCATCCCTATTCAATCCCTTCTAAGAGCACTAAGCTAGTTGTTTTAATTTGCTAGAGGCTTAAATGAATTATAATTTTATATGTGTTTAATTAAGTATATAAACATTTATTTATTTATTTATTTGTAATGCTTAGGATTAAACACAGGGCCTTTGTATGCTACCACTGAGCTATACCACCAGTCCTAAACTAATCTTTAATACAATCTTTTCTTTCCCCATAAAATAAAATTGAAATATGTTACTTACAACACATACACACACAACTCCACATTTTCCTTCCATCCTCAAATCTAAGAGAATTTAAAGACAATTGAGTAATCATTTATCAATCAGTTAATCAAAAGAAATCTGTATATTTTTTTCGAAGGGCAAATAGTGGAAATCTCTCTGATTTCTTAGGTACCACATTTGCCCCTTTGTCCTCCATCCAAGGAGTTTTAAGTAAAATATTATTTTCTACTAGGAGTTTTCTTTATATTTTATATTTTTAGTGTTCATGAAAGTCATAAACTGTCCTAATAGTATATAATGCCTTACAAATAATAGCAAACATTTATCAATGTCTAAGATAACCTTATCTGAAGTAGTACATTTAATTAAATACTCTCTGCTGCCTAATTCATATTCGCAGCATTGTCAGATCTAAAACGCTGCCCTAGTTTCAGAATTTGCTTTACTATTTCCTTATCCCCAACACTTAAGATCCTCTGTAATTCTAGTGCAAATTATAAGCAGGATTCAAAATAGGAAAAGAAGTATAAAAATATTCCTTCATTAAACTTGGTCTTCTCTTAGCAGATTCTTTGTTGAATGGTGATGAGACAATACATCAGTCCTTGATTGCCAGCAGTTAATTATTTGTTATAAGGTGTGCGCAGAAGCTCTGCTGAACTGTCTGACCCTGCAGTGGTGGTGTTCGGAGCTGTCCTAGTAAGCAGTAAAGCTTGGCAGATGGTTTGAGCTGGCAAGTGGTAGGCAAAAAGCTGTCAAGTGGACTTAGGTGAAAGGGATCAGGACACCACCCAGAGGAACTGGGACTTGATGCTCCTCTCATCAGGGGGCTGCTGAAGGTTTCTGAGCAAGGAGAAATCAGAGTAGTGAAATTATACTCTAAGAATTAGTCTCCTGCTGTGGATGTTGAGTGCTGGGATCCAAAACTAGAAAGGCCAATTTGGAGACTGCAGTATCATTCAGACTTGAGGTAGTAGAGTCTGGGCTTCAGGCCCAGCATGAAAGAGTTACCATTTTGAAGGAAACACAGCTAAGAGTTGGTGACTAAACAGATTTGGAGGTGGGGCGGACAGTGAATCAGCCATAGGTTCTGAGCATGACTTGGGCGTGGTAGCACCACAGGCGGCAGGGAAGTCAGAGAGGAGGAGTTAGACTTTGTGTAAGGAAAATGATCCATTTAGCTTTGGATGTGCTGAATTTAAACCAGAAAGTTCAGTGGACAGCTAGGACCCAGGTGAAAAGGGTGGGATTGGACATTATATATACAAATCGAGCAGCCCTACTCTGAAAACCTGACTTCTACAGTGCTCCAGAATCTGAAATGTTTTGAGCAGTGACATGACCTCACAAGTGAAAAATTCCATAGCTGATCTCAGGCTGATGACCAGCAGTCAAAATGCATGTGTACTAAAAATACTGTATAAAATTACCTTTGGGCTGTGTGTCTAAGGTATATATGAAACCTAAGTGAACTTTAGGTTAAGTTTGGGTTCCACAGGGTGTGGTGGTGATGCCTGTAATCTCAGCACTTGGAAGGCTGAGGCAGGAGGATTGCAGCAAGTTTGAGGCCAGGCTGAACTAAATAGTGACACCCCGTCTCAAACAAAACAAAACAAACAAGAAATAGATTGAGTCCATTCCCAAGAAAGCTTATTATTATATGCAAACATTCAAAAATTTAAAAATTGAAATCCAACTCATTTCTGGTGCACAGGATTTCAAATAAGGGATCCTCAACCCACATAAAAGTTTCAAATTCATCAGTGGACACCAACTAGTAATGAACTTCCATGTGCTTATCACCTGAAATCAGTAATGATCGACTCTTAGCCAGTGTTGTTGCATCCATACTTTCTATTTCATATTATTGCCAAGCAAGTTACAGACATGGAGCTAGGGACTGAAAAGGACACACATGCTGGGGATGGCAGCACACACCAGCAATCACACGCTCTGAGAGAGGCAGGAGGATCGCAAATGTGAGCCATGGCTGGGCGATTCAGTGATTTAGAGAGACTCTGTCTTATAACTTTGAAAACGTGAAAAAAGAAAGGATGGGAATGTGGAGGCCCCAGGTTTAATCGCCAGTAACACACGCACGCACACACACACACACACACACACACACACACACACACACACACGGAAATACACAATTTGTAGATTTGGGAAGACCTCAGAGAACTTTAAAGCAGCCTGTCTCATTTTACAGATTAGAATAGCAATTAATTTGCCTTTCTAAAAAAAACCAGTAGAACACAGGAATTTTCAAAGAGCTTTGCCAATTTTTCATCCAAGATGAAATGAGAAAAATAAAATGCACACATTTTTCATAAAGTTAAAATTTACTTTTAAAAATTACTATTTATAAACTTATTACAAAAGTCAATGTCATGTCTCTTTTGTCTGATTTGGTCCAGTAACACCATTTATGCTGCATATTATAAAATACAACTATAAAATAATCCTGGCACTAGCAAATAAACAAGAACTGTTTACTTAATCATCATTGGTTGGTTTTCACACTGTGGACCTAGAGCCTGTGGGGTCACTGTAAATCTGCCCCAAGACAACAAAAGGGTCCTATCTGTTTGGAGTCAATTTACTTGAGGCTGCCAGGAAAGTCACCTTGGACGACCTGTCACCTCCTGTACCACACCTATGCTCATGGAGCAAATTGAGTGTTAATTGTGATGAGTAAAATATATGAGAAGGCAATAAGAGATGTGTTGATAGGAATTCCATAGAAGGGCACAACCTCAGTAATATTCAGCCACCAAAAGAAAATAATATAGTTTTATTGGAAAATATGAGTTAGTAGATTTAGCTTAAACTGATCTCTGCTATATTTTACTAAGTGACACTGAATATTCCAGAATTGAAAAGCCATGAATAATTACAGTGTTTAACTTTCACCACAAAGAACAGATAGATGTCTGAGGCAATAAATATGTTTAACCTGATTTTAACGTTAGGCAATGTGTGTAGGTATCAAACATTACACATTAACTCAATCAATCAAACATTAATGGGATTGGACATACACCATTAGTATGTACAGCTTTTTTTTTTATCAGTTTAAAAAAATAAGGCAGCTGACCCAGATATGACACAAATAATTAAGGTGTTTAATATGTAAAGGATGCCTTTATTGATATAGCAATAAAGGAGTCAAAAAGTTAATGCCACACCTTTGTCATAATACACATACTGGAGGAATAAAACAAATAGCAAGAGGATGTGATTAGTCATTTCAGGTGATTAAGACTTCAAACTGCATAATTTTCCACAAAAATCTGTTTACAATTTTTATACTATAGCACATTGGTGTCCTTTCTTAGGAAGAACTGGGCCTTATTCAGTCTTTCTTCCTTGTTTTGTACTACATGTTCTTTCTTCATTAAATAATGATAGTACATGGTGACCTTTAAAAAATACCTTTAATTGGGAAAAAGTGCAACACTGGCATCCATTTTTTAAGTTTAATGTCATAATCTATAAAATAAATAATTGAGGGAACCAGGGCATTGCAAAACCCTAGACAATGGAAGAGAAGTAATGCGAGAGAAGAGGTTGTCAAGATCACTAGAATTGAGAAGCAGAAGCCAAGAGCTGAGATTCAGAGAAGCAGGAAGAGCCAGTAGGAGAAGCCTGAAAATTGTATAATGAGAAGGGGACGGGCATGAAGAGCAGGCTTCCGCTGCAATAGACTTTGCAGCGACCCTGCAAGCTCGAGGCTCTTTTCCTGTAAGGCGTTAAGAGTTTCAAAAAGGGCAGTCAGCAGTGCCAAGTGCAAGGCAGACGTTTGCAGTAACAGCAGCACACGTGGCTTTTGGGGTACAGGCAGCCGGAGACCAGTGTGCAGGGACTACAGCGGAGGGAATGCTCGCTGGACTCCCACAGGGTACACTGACCGGGGAGACTACATTATACCCTAATAGTGCATTCGTCTAATACAGTCCCCTGTTAAGTGGTGATTCACAAAGCCATCTTATTTTTCCAGCAACTCCATTTTTAACTTTTAAATATTTATAAACAAATGCAAGAGAAACTACCCTGTCCTCTAGTAATTATTATCTACATTTTTAAGAAATTGATATGCACTAAGCAGTGCGCTAATGCTTTTGAGGTTAACTTTGCAATACACCTCCTAAAATGAACCTACTCACCACTCAACAGCAAACAGAAACAGAGAGAACCAGTCCTGAGGGCTGGGCCACATTAGAGAAGCTCTGACTCCTTTTATTCTTTAGATGAGGACGCTACTAAGAAACTACCTACACAGGGACTCTGTGGGTAAAAATGTAGGCTAAATTGCTCCCACAATCCCTAGAGGAGCATGCTGATGCTAGAAAGTTTATGTCGGTATTTGTGTAATAAACCATCTAAATTCCCCAAATCATTTGATGCCACCAGTGTTTAAAGAAAGTATACCAAAGCCAAGCATCTGCCCTTCCTTTCCATATTTAAAACATTTGAATTAGCAAAATGAATATAAAGCTGTGATGCAAAGTAACCTTAGTATAAAGTAATATTATTTTGTAAGTAGGCCATATTAAATATCTATTAACCAAGCTGAACGGAGAACAGTTGAGAAAAACACACATCTGGAATTTTTTAAAGGTAATTTGTTCTGACCACTTTTTTTTCAGTTTCAATCATGTATTTTTCCCTAACATTCAACAATAATTCACAAGGCTACATGCCTGCCACCATAAGCCATAGAACCACCGCTGTGTATGTGACAGTGGTGCTGTGTTGGACAGTTCTGACTGGACAGTAGCTCTGAGGATTAGTTATTTTTAAAAACAAAAAATAAAAAATAAATGAGCTAGGTGTGGCAGTATACGTACAGGCAGGATGATCATGTGTTTGAGGCTGGCCTGGGCTATATATAGCAAGACCCTGTCACACACATACACACACACAATACAAAAACCAAATTGCCCAGAGATGAAAATTTTTATTTTACTTTACAGCTTCACTTTCTGATTTTGTTAATTCATGGCGATTAAAAAGGAAAATAAATATTGTATTGCAGTATCAATTAAATTTTAAAATATATCTTAAAATTTTTTATTTCATGTACATTTGCATTTATTCAAACCATATAGCAATAACTTATAGAACATTTGCTGAAAATTTGCAATAAAAATGATGCAAAGTGGCATAACAAATCACTTTTGAGAATTACTTTTATCATGTTTTTTAATAATCTCCATAAGATTAGCTCCTGTAACCAGGTCATTCTGTGTCTGTTTATCTTTCTGTTGTTCCTTTCTCTTCTGGTCATGAAGGTAAGGAGAATTTAGTAACTGTGGGGGAAGAATGGATCCTGTGGGCTTTATTCTTTTTGCAATATCCCAGAAGAGTCTTTTTGAACTGTTATTGATGAAAGTAATTGCCGTTCCATTCTGACCTAATCTCCCCACTCTTCCAATCTGAAATAAAATACAAAGGACATTTTCAAATGCTCAGGTAAAATCTTAATGCCTATTGAAATGAAGACTATTATTTAAAGATGCTTTACTAAGATTAACATTCAAATAATATTTTTTGAACAATGTATCTCAATACATTTGTGAGATCAACTTAGTGGGCTGCCACCAATGTATGTTATGAAACACCTCACACAAAAAATAAGAGTGATCACATATAAAAGTACATACTGTTTGTGAAATCCATATCTCAGTTATACCTATGTGTACCGGGGGTGGGTGGGTAATGACAGAGATGTTTCTTATTGTCTATGAGTCATTTAAAGTAAGAAAAAAAAAAGAAGGCCTTTGCATTAACCACAAGAGGACTGTTTGCTTTTGCTTTAGCACACTAAAGTGCCCCAGTGTGGCAGATTTAAACGAATTCATTTTTGCATAGTTAATTTTCACTTTGACAGAATTAAATGCACACAAATTTCTAATAGAAACCCATAATAAGGCACTAAGTCTCCAAACACAGTATATAATGAAAATATTCTGTGAAACTCTTCAAAAGATGGGAAAAGCACACAATCACAGTTAACTTCTGCTCATTAATTGAAAATGCTAATCTTAAAGTCCACATTTGGAAATATTTAAAAGAGTGGGTAGTCCTGTAAGTATACAGGTATTTTTACGTTGTAAAAGAAAACACTTTGAAAAAAGTTGAAAGGAATGGCTTTTAGGGAAAAAGAATAAGAAGTGAGGGAAAGGACACTGTATTTCAATACAAGTTTTTATTCTTGCCTGATTTGCTTAACTCTATTACTGAACTATTCCAATACAAATCACAATGTAAACAACAGCTGCGATCCACAGCTTAGGAGAAAGTATTTGCAAATCATGTATGTCAGTAGGTCTTTACGGAATGCAAAATACTTCCAACCATAAAGATAAAGACATACAATTTTAAAAATGGACAGAGGGTGTGTATAGATGTTCTTAAAAGAAGATATGTAAGTAACCAACAAGCACGTATGAAGTGCCATTTAAGCCTTTAAGAAAATGCAAGTCAAAGCACAATAAAATACCACTTCATACTTACTAAAATGGCTATAATCTAAAAGAAAGGTAATAGCAATTATTGGCAAAGATGTGGAGAACCTGGAACTCGTAACTGCTGGTAGGAATGTAAAATAGTAAAACAATGGGGGAAGGTCCTCAAAATGTTACACAGTTATCAGATGACCCAGCAATTGTACTTCAGGAACCAATCCAGTAGAAATTAAAACACAGGCGGATACGACAGCTTGCATACGAATTTTCATAGCAGCATAACTCATAGCCGTCATAGCAGTCATAGTGGAAAAAACCTAAAGGTCTAGTAACTAATGAGTGGATAAGCGAAGGTGGTACATCCACGCAATGGAATATTATTTGGCAATAAAAAATGGTGTGCAAATACATTATTCAATATGGGTGAGCACAAAACATGTTAAGTGAAAGAAGCAAGTTAGTGAAGAGCACACATTGCATGATTCCACTGACATGAAATATACAGAAGACAAAAATCTAGAGACAGAACACAGGCTGAGAAGTGGTATGTATGTGTGTGCATGTGTTTGGTGCAGACTGAGGGTAATAGGGGGTAAGCTACTCAGGGTGCTAAAATTTTTCTAACATTGACTGCAGCAAGGTTGCACAACTCTATGAATAAATTAAAACCATTTAACTGAATTCACTTTAGGTGGGTGAACTGTATAGCATGTAGGTAATATCTATTAAGATAATTCAAACAGATACAAAGTTGTTAGAAAGTAACTAAAGTCACCTCCGAACTCTAAAATACAGCTGATGTTAACAAATGTCAAATTATTTCTCCCTAAAGCTCTCTGCTCCTAAAACTAAAAAGCAGGCACTAAACAGCAATTCCTATTATAATTCTAAATTCTAAATACACATCCTTTAACTTAGCTATTCTATTAGGAATTGTTTTTTTGAGACAGGATCTCATTATGTTGCCCAAGCCAAGCTTGAACTGGTGGGCTCAAGAAATTCTGCTACCTCAGCCATCCAAGTAGCAGGGACCAGAAGCACACACCACCATACCTGGCGGAAGCCTCTCACAGGAACACTCACATGGAGGCACAGAGGTAGGCTTTACTGCAGCGTTCTTTAATAACAAAAATACTATAAACATTTGATTATCCATCAAAAGGATACGTCGAATAATAATAGTGCTTCATTCATACAATATATTACCTTGCAAATACTGAAACCAAACAACCCAGATTAAATAAGTTAAAAGCTCATTTAAAGAGCTCAAAGCAGTGCCTGGACATACAGTAAGAATTCAATACAAATTAACATTTGCTAAATGGTACCTATTATGTGTGCTGGTAAGGAAAGATATCTAACGTACATTTAATAAAGTAAGATACCAAATGGCTGGTATGATGAGATCCCATTTACGTATGTGTGTTATGTACATGTAACTATGTATGTGTGTACATGCACATGTATATATAGAGATATATATATTTATATTTTCTGCACAGTTAACCATGGAAACTACTCAAAGATAAAAAGCAATAGGAAAAAGGCTTTTCATTTCATATCTTTCATTATTTGCATTATTTGTTATCATGTGGATATGTATTTTAATTACTGAAGCAAGTAAACAACTCAAAGACCCACATAAAGAGCTAGAAAGGTACGAAGTTTGGGAGCTGTTCTGAGAAGAGGTAAGAAATTCTACCAATGTCACCAATTCCTGGTGCCGTTGCTGTTTTACAGCTTAGCACACAGTGCGTAATTGGGAGTCACTGAGCTGGTCTTGGGAGAGCAAGAAAGGTTAAGTTATAACCAGCATACTCCAGGCAAATGAGGTGGTACCAAAAATACAAGAACGAAAAGCACTTCAGAGGGTGAATCAAGTAATTGTGGCATTCAGAGGCGATCCTAAGAACACCAGAGAAAGGCTCTGCACGGCGGGACTGTAAGTGATGCCCGAGAAGACAGGCAGCAGGCGGGGAGACAGTGCGGCGCTGAAAGAGGGCTCTCTTTCTCTGCCAAAGAGAAGCTACTATTACCTCTGGCAGCAAAAGAAAGGAACAAAATTTTAAAAGGTGAAAGACTAGAACAAACAAGGATATGAAGAGCAGATGAAGACAAGATTTCTAAAAAACTAAAGGATATTGTGCTAAAGGATCAATTTTATTTTGGCCAGATATATCAACCTAAAGTAATCATTTTAAACAGGTTTTTTTTTTCTTCTGATTTTAAAGCAATTAGTATGTTCACTGAAGAAAAAAGAAAATTTAGTACCTGAAAATTTTTTTAGTTAACATTTCAAGGTTTTTTTTTCCAATTAGAGTCCTGGGGAACTGACCCCAGGGAACACAGAGCTGTATCCCCAGCCATTCATTCAGTCAGTCATTTGTTCATTCATTTGGGCTCAAATTAATGATGCTCCCGGCTGAGCCTCCTGAGTAGCTGGAATTATAGGTGTGCTTACTGGGCCCAACTAGTTTTTAAAAATGCACGTTAGGCATGCAGAGAGCCTCTAAAAACAAAATTTAGTTTATATGCATACATATATGAAAAGTATACAGTTTTATGTCCTGCTTTTTTTAAACTTAACATCATACTGACAACCAACACCTTACTCAACAGAACTCATGAACTAAATGTGGTAACAGGTGGGACTGCTTTACCTGATGCACGTACTCATCCATACTCGAGGGCATATCGAAGTTCACAACCAGCCTGACGCTGACCAAGTCCAGGCCGCGCCCCAGGACTCCTGTGCTCACCACAACCTCATAGTCTCCTTCCAGCAACCCCTTTCCAAAGAAGCAACAGGATTAAATCAGAATTTATTTTATATGGCTTTATGTAATTCTAACATCTTTTCTTTTTCAAAAACTTCCTTTGACATTTTACCATATTTTTTCAAAGAAGTCATTATACCTGAAAAATGTATGTAACTTAAGTTCTCTCCAACCCCCAAGCAATTTATTCTATTAATTTACTCAGGCAAATCTTTTCCTAAGATAAATTACTGCTCTGCTCCAGACCAAACTAACCTGATTTCAGAAATGATGAATTGTGTGCTAGTAATCCATTTAGTATATACTCCCCAGAGAACAGGCATATTGCTCCCAAAACACAGACGCCTGAGCAAGAAGAATAATTAATTTCATGGTTATTGATTCCCTGAAATTTTCACATTCTTAAAAAAAGGTCTGCTTTAAAAACCAGCTGAAAAGGGGCCGAGGAGATAGCTCAGCGGCACAGCACCTGCCAGGCAAGTACAGGTCCTGAGTCCAATTTCTGGTACCCCCCCCCCAAAAAAAACCCAGCAGGAAATACATTATGTCTTGAAAATAAGGCAAAATAGATTTACAGAAAAAAGAAGAATGCTAAACACCAAACCTGCAGTATGTTTTTCCTTTCTATTTGTGACTTCTCCGAGTGTATCGATGTGCTTTTTAGACCTGTGATCTTCTGCACTGCGTCACTCAGCAGATCTGCTCCCAACTTGCAGTCCACAAATACTAACACTGGGGGCTTGAAGAGCTTCTTATCCTGAAAAGCCAAAAACATTATTTAAAATTATTGCTATAATAAATTCCTGAAAGCATTAATACAAATTAGTTAAGGAAAGGTTCATACATATTTTAAGGAAGAAAAAAGGCATGTTGTGTTAAAAATGTATGTTCTTTAAAATATGTACAAACAGAAGCCAGTCTGTTGTCCTTCACATTTCTGCATCATTAAATTGCAAAATTTGAGTGCTATTAATATAGTTCTAAACTCTGCTCATGAATCAATAAAAACCATGGTCACCTCAATACTGTATTTATAAGTAACTACATTGTATATACTATATCACCCCCTTAAGAAAAATCTGTTTAAATCAGTCACAGTTAAAAATTTATCAAGGACAGATACCCAATAAATAGCTTAAACCTGTCCTTTTTTTTTTTTTTTTTTTGTCCTTTTTGAGACAAGGTCTTGCTATGAAGTTCAGGCTGACCTTGAACTCACTTTGTAGCCCAGGCTGGTCTCAAACTTCAAACAATCCTCCTGCCTCAGCCTCCCAAGTGCTGGGATTACAGGCACGCACCACCACACCTGGCTTTAACCCCACCTTATATAAATGAAAGTACTGAAATGTTTTGAAAGTAAAAAATTCTTAAGGAATAATCTTGGTATTTAAATATCTTTCTATAAAAAGCAAAAGAAAAGCCAAGACTGCACCTATATAGCATAATCTTACAAATAAAAATGTATTTGATCCTCACAGAATTCTGACATAGGTGAAACAATTCATTATTAAATAAACATCAATCCAGATCAAATTCACCAAAAGCTGCCTCTAGAAATAATTCTCTTAAAAGCTGTAGAAAATACAAACACAGTTGACAAAACATGGTTCACTGCTTTGTTACTCACATTTAAGATCTCAAATAACTTTTTCTTTTTAGCTGGGTCTTCTACCCACAGGACAATCTGACGCACACTGGGACATGGCAGGTTCTTTTCTCCAGTGATGATTCTTACGGGGTTATGCAGAAGCTGGCTTGCTAGTTGTTCTATGCTAGCTGGAATTGTGGCAGAAACCAAAATGGTCTGACAATCATTAGGAATGTTTTCCAAAATGTCAAGTACTTGCTGTTGAAAGCCCATTTTTAGCATGGTATCAGCCTATGATAAAAGAATCTTAAAATTAGTCTTGCTTAACATTAAAACCCAGGGTCACCCAAGATAAAATTGATATCATTAAGAACATAAAAAATGGAAAACTTTATGTAGGAAAAAAATCATAACGTCAAAAGACAAACAATCCACAAGATTCTTTCTTGTGTGTGTGTGATACTGGGGATTGAACAAAGGGCCTTTACACTAAATTCTATTCCCAGCCCTTTTTAAATTTTTTTGAGACAGTCTTGCAAGGTTTAGCCCAGGCTGAACTTGAACTTTCAATTCTCTTGCCTTAGCCTGAACGCTGGGATTACAGGCATGTGGGGAAAAAATCAGGTACAACTATGAACTGTTTACAGTAATTACAGATTGCTGTTATGGCATTATTAATACTTGCAAAAGCCATACACATCCTAAAAATCCATCAATAAGAGACTTTACAGTAAATTAGGGTGAATCCATATAATGCAACATTATACTGCCATGAAAAATGATCAGAAAGCCCTTTATTAGACAATGACTAGTTACTAGCATTAAAAATCAGCAAAGTATAGAAGAATACTATAATACATTATCTGTGTGATGAAATGTTTTATGTGTATATACTCAAGCAATGGATTTTGGGAGATTTCACTGTTTTTTGTAGTTTGATTTTTTAACTATCACTATGTAGTATATTTATAATAAAATATTTTATATTAAAAATGTAATGCTGGGTGCTGGTATGGTCTTAATGTTTGTATACCCCAAAACTCAAATGTTAGAACTTTACCCCCCCAAAAAAGAACTTTACCCCCAATATAATAGCATTATGAGGCGGGGTCTTTGAGATAGTTAAATCAGAGGGGCTTACCCCCATGCAGAGAGGATTAGCGCCCTTGCAAGAGGCTGAAGGGAGCCGCTCTCCCCTTCAGCAGTATGGCCCAGGCAGGAGGGTACCAGCTTCCACTCCTCATTAGACATGGGCCATGCTGGTGCCTTCGTCTGCACCATGCAGTCTCCAGAACTATCGGAAATAAATTTCTGTTGCTTAGAAGAGTCTAAGGTATATTGTTATAAAAGGTGGACTAGATACATCTGAATACACTTCTGTGTTGCTTTTGTTAACACAATAAATGTGTTACTAAAGAAACAGAAAAAAATTTAAATTAGTGCTGCCTTTAAAAAATAAAAGGTGGGCTGGGGATTTAGCTCAGTGGCACAGCGTCTGCCTGGCAAGTGTGAAGTCCTGAGCTCGATTCCCAGTACCAAAAATAAATAAATAAAAAATAAAAGGTTAAGGCAACTTGATGTTCAACTACAACTCGGTATCTGTAGTCTGGGAACAATAGGTGATTTGTTTTAAATTAAGGAATAGTATTTTAAGTGCCCACTAATGTACTGTGATTTAAATTTTAAATGCTTATTTTAATATTAATTCTATGAGATTTTAAAAATCTGAAATAATCATGACAGGGTGAGTTTGATCCTGGCTCCACCTATGACCTTAAGCCAGTTAATTAGCGCTAAGCCTTAGATTTTTTTCTAATGAGAATGAGACAAAGACTGAGCATCCTTTATCTAAAATGCTTCAGCCCTGTTTTGTGTTGCAGTTATTTTTTTCACATTTTAGAACATTTGTATGTACATGAGAGCCTGGGGATGGGATCCAGATCTGAACACAAAATTCGTTTGTTTCATATACACCATATACACCTAGCCTGAAGGCAATTTTATAAAATATTTTTAATAATTTTGTGCATGAAGCAAAGTTTCTGGCTGTGGCATTTTCCCCTGGTGTCAGGTTGGCACTCCAAAAATTTGGAATTTTGGAACATTTGGGACTTTAGGCTTTTGGATTAGGATATTGAACCTGTAATAACTGCCTCATAGCACTGTCAGGGGATGAATGAGATGAAGTATGAATACAGAAGATGCTTGGGACAATGCCTGCAGTGGGAGCCTCGGCCTGTCTCCAGTAACTGTGGCCACGCAGAACACGTACGCTTGTGCGCACGCACGCACAGAGGCCTCGCCACCCTCCCCCACTTTTCTCCGTAATCGCGCAAAGTCCGACGTGTCTCCGCAGACGGCCTTGCATCTCCTGCCTTGGGGAGCACATCCGGGCCTTTAGACATGAATGCCTTCTGCTTCTCTGCACACACTCTAAGAGTCCACACCTGCTGTCACTGCGCCAGCTTCTCCCTTCCACTCACCACTCCATCTACCCAGCCCCACTCTCCCTAGATCATCCCGGCACTGCTCTTGTTCACAGAGAAATCACCCCATGTGCTCAATGCAAAGGTAGTCTTCATCTCCCTTTAATAAATATCGTAAAAAACAAATACGCTCACTGCAGGAGACTTGATGGATATAAAAGAACTAAACTTCATTTTATCCCATAATCCGGCCATGACCGCAAGCTCCCTTACCTCCAGTCTCCTGCGTATGTCTAGAAATGCCTCTCCCTAACCCCACGCCCACACTTGGCTCACACCCTGCCCACATCCTGGGAACCGGTCTTCTTGCTTCCAGGCTATTCACATCCATGGCACCAGTCTGATTATGACACATTCCTGCTTAAATCCTTCCAGGGCTCCCAATGCGTACAGACTAAAGTCTGAACTCTTAAGGCCTCTTACAAACTATGCCCTGGAGAAAAGATGTGAAAAGAAATATATTAACTATGGTTATTTGAAAGTTCTAGAAACATGGGCCCTTCTCTCCCATTTTTCAGCTTTTCTTTAATGTTCACAGATTACTCATAAAATACAGTTACCAATTTGAAATGTAGGAGCCGTGAATAACACTATAATAAAAACCAAGAGAAACTAGGATAAGACAGAAAATACCAGGATGGAAAACCTACATGTAGCAAGGGTAATTGTTTCATGAAACTTCTGTTTCATTTAGATTATACACAGACAATACTTCTACACTGAGTCTCCAACTAAATTGCATTTTTTTTCTTTTTTTTTGGTCTTTTTGAGACAGGGTCTCTCTATGCAGTTCAGCCTGGTGTTGAGCTCACTTTGTAGCCCAGGCTGGCCTTGAACTCGAAACGATCCTCCTCCCTCCGCCTCCTGAGTGCTGGGATTACAGGTGTGCACCACTACGCCTGGCTTAAATGCATTTTGTGGAAGTCACCATGAAGCAGACCTTGGGAGAACACTTACTTTCTACACCTTTGTTCCTACTTCTTAATCTATTTCCTATCTTAGAGGATGTTGGCAGATTAAAATGTAAAAAATATATGTTTAAAAATTCTTACAAATAAAAGTACTATATAAATGTTTGAGACTCAGGTATGGTGATACATACCTGTAATCCCAGCACGCTGGATGACTGGAGGCAGGGGATCAAAAGTTCAAGCCCAGCCTGGGTAACTCAGTGAGACCCTGTCTCAAAATAAAATATATGCTGGGCTGGGGATGTAGCTTGTTGTAAAGAGGCCGGGTTCAATGCCCAGTACCACAAAAACAAAGTGTGTGTGTGTGTGTGTGTGTGTAAGTGTACTGTTTCAAAACTAAGAACTTCTCACAACTAAAACAAAACTACTGAGAGAATGCAATGGCAGGATGCAAGCATAAAGATTAAGAAATAAGTGTGCCCTGATTATAAAACAAACTTTGCCAAAATTTTCTGGAACTGTTTTTTGGAACTGCCTATATTTCTCATTACTCATGACTTCCTTAATGTCTGAAAATCTGACTTTCATCTCTGTTACCAAAACCTCACTCTGAAGGGGCTAATCACTCACCAATCTTTACTGAGTGGCTGACTATGGTTCAACACTTACATGCACTGAACATCTGTTATACAGCAAGCACCTCTCCAAGTACAGCACATGTCCTCATTCAACCTTGCCAGCCAGTCACTATTATGATCCCAGTTTTACTGACCAGGAAACGGAGGCATATCACACAGTGATTAAGGGGTAAGGCTGAGACACAGACCTTGGTAACTTGGTTTTAGCATCTGCATTATAAACATGAAGCTGAAAGGCTGTGTGACATCTGAGGCCAGGCATGGTGATGTGCACTCTGCAATCCCAAAACTCAGGAGACTGAGGCAGGAGAGCTGCGGCTGGTCAAGGCCAGCATGGGCTGGTGAGTGAGTTCAAGGACAGCCTGAGTTACACAGAGAGACCCTGTTTCAAAAACACAAAGACCTTACTTTCTAATCATGTACCCATGGTCTAATGTACAGTCCAACACAGAAACAGATGAATCAATCAAAACTTAAAACATTCATATATGTAAAATATCTATTTACATTATAGCTCAAAAGACAATTATTACTACCTCCTTCAAATATTTCTGTCAGGATTTTTCTCCCCTCCCAGGTGCTGCTCTAGTTTTAGACTCATTGTCTGTTCAGTCTCCGTACACTGAACACTCTGTTCGCTGGGAAGCCCCACAAGCTCCAGCACAGGCCCTCTCTGCTGCCCATTGGTCCTCTCTCCCTCAGCCAACTTAACACCTCCGCTTGGATGTAACAGGACTCTCAAACTTAACATGCTCAAAACAGAATTCCGTACTTCCTCCCCACCTGTTCCAGTACACATCGCATGAAATGGCATCACTGCCATCCCTATTCATCTCCTCTCCATCACCGACTTCAAACCCATGACAATTTCACGGATACCACTACTGCATCCCAAAGTGGGTTACTTCTCTCCAACTCACTCTGAAGAGGATACTCCCCTTCCCATCACCGCCATTCATGATCCCTTCTCCTCCCACCACAAGGATTCTTCCTGGAGTGTAACTCAGGTGTTATTACTGCCCTGCTTAACCCCTCCAGCTGTTTCCCACCACACTTAGAATGAGATCCAACATCTAAACACGGCCTAACGTTGTGCACATTTCCATACTTGTCTACTTCTCTGACTTCATTTCCTGCCATTCTCCCGCATTTTCCCAACCCTAGTGCATCAGCCTTCTTTCTGTGCCAAATGGCCCACATACCTTCGCATTTCCACACCTGGGCACTGGCTGTCCTGTCTGCAACAGTCTTCCCTCAGATCACTAGAGGCGAACCTAGGGCACATGTGTACCAGTGGGCACACAGAGCACATGAGCCAAGTCACCCCAGCACTGCCCCGGTGGCGGACCATCCATTAACAGCACACACAGGGGCCGTGTGTGTGCTCGGACAGGAGGAACTGTGTCAGATGATGTCACAGGCAGTTTGGGCACTCAGTCTCTAGGAGGTCTGCCATCGCTGCCTGAGATGGACCTTGCAAGGGCTGGTTCCTTTTCATTCAGATTTCAGCATAAACATCCCTTTCCCAGACAGTCCCCAACTACCAATCTACTCTGCTATACTGTTTTGGGTAGCAACATTTAGCTCAGTTTTATGAGGCAGCAAATCAATGTGTATCACTTTCCACTGTATCCTCATAACCAGTAACAGTGCACAGAATACCAAAAGCCTTAAAATACATCTCATAAATAAATAAGCACTCATTAATTCTAAGCACTGAACAAGGCCCTACTAGTCAGTGTGCCCCAGACGTCTCCAAAGTTAAGAATCACCTGTAGTCTGGCTCGAACCTAGCGAATCAGAACATCCAAGAGAGAGGTCTGGTCTTGCGTTCTATTCACTGAACATGGCAGGTTATTCTTACTTTTATAGAAACTTGCATAAACCCTGTGACCGCGTGATTGCTGGGGATACACTAAGCGAAGTCTGCATGGTTCAACAAAGAGGTAAGAAGGCCTAGGGCAGTGAGGGAAGGTTTCAGAGGCATGAACACTTCCAAAAGGAAGAGGCAGAAAATCCGAGGGCCAAAAGACAGGTCTCGCAGGAGACACAGCAGGATTTTCACATTCTAAAGAAATTTTCTTAGTTTTCACCCTTCATCATCCCTGTTGTCACCTTCCTCCTGAAGCAGACTTCTCCCGCGCAGGAGCATCGCTCATGCTTAGCTCCTGTCTGCCCCTCGGACTATTTCACTTTACTGACTCCTCTTCCAAGCCCTTGCTCCGGTCTCTGCTCATTTCCTTGCAGCCTTTTTCCCTTACAGAAATCATTAGGCCAAATGGATTCCAAAGCACCTTTCTTATGTCTGCAGTGTGATTCCCCTGGGTCCATCATTCATTTGGAATTCAACGCTCTTTTTTTAATTAGGACACATCTGCAGTACAGAATGTTTGTATCCCTGGTGTGGACTGAGAACACGCACATAACATCTTGAGTTTTTTATTACCTCCCCCCCACCTCTTGACCCCCTCCCCACTTGGGAAAGCTCTCCCCACTTCCTATTATCTATCTTTTATTTATAATTCGGGTTTATAATTTACAATTCGGGTTTCTCACGTAAGAGAAACCATGTAACATTTAAATCTGTCTCAGCTATTTCACTTAACATTCTAAAGTCAAGCTCAAATAGTTTACCAAGCTCCAAAATGTACTCGCTTCTCCTTTTCACAAATTAAAGGTACAACTATGACTTATGGAGTCGCTTCCACAGCTGCCTTCTTCGTCTCCCGTATTCAGCTATCAGAAGACATAATTACTTTACAGCGACTCTCAGATTAACCCTTGAATCCCACCACCTCCATCCTGTCCCTGACCCCTTTACCCCTCGTCTGGACTGCTGGCTCTTCTATCTCACAGTCTCTTTCTTCTTTTAATTTCTCTTGTACTGAGCAGCAAAATAACCATCCTAAACGACCACTTTCAACATGTTACACCCCAACTCAATAATTTAGAAAGCCTCATTGTCTGCCACATCAAATCACAGCTCCTCTGTCTCCCTTTCAAGGCCCTCTGTAATTTGACCCCACCCAAGCTAACCAACTCTGCTCTTATTATTTCTCAGAATTCAAGCTGGTTGGTCTCTGTTGTGTTCCCCACTCATCCACACGAGGCACTTGGGTTTTCTAATCCCGCTTATGTCAGACTCTTCACACGGACTATCTAATGCATCCCCTATTTTCCTAACTCTTTTTCCATTTTTTATGGCCCAGGTTGAATTCCATCATCTCGAAGAAGCCATTTTTACATGGTGCTAATATATTTACTCTCATTTTTTCTGACCTTTTTTGTCCTGAACAACTGGCATATCATATATAGTCTTATTATTACATTAATAGCTTTTATCAGCAGTTGGCAAAATATAGCACTCAGGAAAATTTCCAACCTTTACTTGCTTTTGTAAACAAAGTTTTGGTGGAACCCCGCCACACCCAGTCATTTTTATAGACTATGGCTGTATACATTAGTTGCAGCAGAAACCATAATAGCCCCCAAAGCCTGTATTTACTCTCTGGTACTTTACAGAAACTACTTGCCAACCCTGGCCTACATCATCTATTTGAGTGCTTTTGTATCTCAGTGCATGGGTTAATGTTTGTGTCTTCACTTCAAGTGCATGGGTCTTTTTTCTCTGACAAGATTGTAGCACCTTGCAGGTTCTCTGAACTTTTCTGCAATTCTGTCCGAGCTTCTACAGAGCTGGTTAACCTGTACCTAAATCGTACTTCTGTGCTGACTTCAGCTCTGGAACCTAACCAACACAATCAGCTCCCTTCCCCTCCAGACCACACAGAAACCAAATTCCTTAAATGCCAAGGGGCTGGTCTAGTGGCACTCAGCACATGCTTACTGAATGGGTACTTCTTTTGAACCTCACCACAAGCACAGCGCTGCCGCACCCTACTGCCGGTTGAAGAAAATGAAGAGGCTGTGAAGAGCAGTGAGGATGAATGCAACCAAGCTTCTAAACTCCACATAAGAATCATGTCTCCGGCTCTCCAGATGGGAAGAACACGGGCTTATCAACAAAAGGAAGCCCAGTCATGGGTGGTGAGTCTGATGATAAGTAGATGTGATCAATCTGTTCCACCGGCAGGCCATGCCAGGACAAGACTGACTTAGCAGACCTTTTAACAGACTGAATAATATTATGTTACATCTCTGTAGGGCTTTTGGGCCTGTGAGACAGTTTTGCCTTCATTCTTCATCCTTGTCACTGCTCTGAAAGATTAAACAAGGTCTCACAGGAGACGGCCAAAATGCCCACTCCTTGGTCTTGACGGTCTTAGCTACATTTTCCTTCCACTTCCTCCGGTATCCACTGCTACTTACTGAGGCCCCCAGAGCAAGCCAGGATGTTGTCACGGGCCAGCACTGTGACCCCAGTTCTATCACTAGGGGTAACACCAAACCTCTGCTGTCAGTGCTGGGGACACGTGTGAGAACACATGTGCCCTGTAGGCAGGGACAGTACACGCCCAGTGTAGACTGGCACAAGGTTCTGTGGTCTCACGCTTATCTGCATGATGGAATATAATACAAGGCATATTACACTTACATCACCTTACTATAGAAGCCAAAAGTATAAAATGCTCCTAGGATGCCTGAACAAAACCAAACCGAACAATCACAACCACAGATGCCCATGTCGACAAAAACAGAAGTAAAAAGTGCCACCTAACAAAGCATTACTAGTTACCGCCATGATTCCTGTTAATAATTTGTTGTTGCTGACTCCTTTAATTTTGTGGACAAATGACATAAATGTTCAAAAACTTATCACTGTGAACACAGTACCTGTTGACTTAGTGCCAGCTGTCAACTAGAAGATAGCTCTGGGTTCAGTTCATCATCCAGACCTCAGCACTGCATAGGAACCTGCTCAGAATGCTATTTTTTGCTAAGGCTCTGCATTTTTTCCTTTGGGGGAAAAAGTGCCCCTGAACATACAATAAAACTGTGTGACTTTCCATAAATTATATGAAACGATGTCACCAATGCTTTTTAAATACTACTTACTTCATCTACTACTACAATTTTTATGCCAGAGAGTTCTACAGCGTTCTGTTTTATTATATCCAAAAGTCGTCCAGGGGTTGCTATGATAACCTGAATAAAAAAGAAAAAGCAAATTTGAAAATTAGATAATACTCATTCATTCAATTTTTATTAAGTGGTTAATACGGGACACTGGGTTAAGTACTCAAAATTCAACGATGAATAAGTCAAGCACAGTGCCTGCTCTTGGATAACTTGTAACATGAAGGAAGACATAGATGTAACAAACGAATCTAATGAGATAAGAATGGTAGGCAATGAAGGCAGATCTGTCCAGCCCTACATAAAACATAAGGTCAAACCTAAAGGACTAGACAGGGTGAGCAAGGTGAGTGGCAGAGGCAGAGGGACAGCATCTATGACACTCCTGAGGCTGGGCGGACAGCAAGGGTCAGGTGATAAGGGAGACAGGCAATGGGGGGGACATGCAATGGGCAGGGGGAGGGGCTGTGCAGGCAATTAGCCATTTGGCCACGTGAACAAGTGCAAAGTCTATAACCTCTGTGGGTTTGTTATTTCGTTTTTAAATTAAGAGGCGGGGTGCAGTGATTTCCAAGGTTGCTTGAGGCTCACAAGAGTTTTGTAATATAGCAGGTGAAGTAATGGCTGAAGTAGGGGTTCTCTGGTCAACAGAACTTCAGTAGTATTCCAAGCTCTACTTTGTAATAATGGTGTGAGACCCTGTTCTCTCCTCCACCACTGGAAATGATGCTACTTATGGTGAGGATTAAATGAGTGTGTCTGGTATAAGACAGAACTACAAATAATCTAATTCAATTGTATTTCACTGCTCAGGTATACACTGGCAGGATGATAAAACCATTGACAAGATTAACATCTTTTCAAAGGGTTATAAGAGTCTCTGTCCACACAACTTTAAGGACGTGCTTGGGCACTTCAGAAATATCATAAACTTTCAAGGCATATTGATTTATTTATCTGTTTATTTTTGGTACCGGGAATTGAACTTAGGACCTTGCACTTGCCAGGCAGGTGCTGTGCCACTGAGCTATATCCCTGGTCCCTCAAGTCACTTTTAATATTTTTAGTTGAATTTAATTCTTCTCTTCCTCTTTTTCCCCACTACGCAGCTTTAACAATTGTAAAGCTTTTTTTCATTCTTGTAGTGATTTCCCTTGAACTTTAACAAATATATATAATTTAATTAACTGTAAAGTTAACTAAAACTTTTACCTTTTCCTTGGGCAAATGCTTTACCATATTCCCTGCAGTTACATGCTTATGTTAGCCAGTATTTTCCATTTTTTTGAAATTCAGATTGTTGGTTACTATTACTGTTTTACTCAATGTTTATTTAGATTTATGAACAAGCTTACTCTTCACTCACCATGCGTGCTTCCATGCACACCTTCCTGTCTGGAACCATCTCCTTTTATCAGTAGAATATCTCAGTTTCAAAGGCCTTTTAAATGGCACCTTGCTAATAACTGTCAGTTTTTTATTTTTTAACCTGAAAAGCTCTTTTGTTTTGCGCTTGCTCTTGAGAAATGCTGCAGTTACCTTTTCTCAGATGCCTTTGGTGAGGGAGCCCCAGCTGAGGTGAGGTGTGGGAGTGGCAGCGGGGTGAGGAGGGGACTCCACTGAGGGGAGGCCCGGCCCGGGAGTGCAGCCTAGTGAAGAAGGCAGGCTGAAGAAGTTAAACTATCACTATTTGCAGATGACATGATACTATACATGGAGGACCCCAAAAACTCCACAAGAAAACTCCTGGAATTAATTGACAAATTCAACAGCGTAGCTGGATACAAAGTCAACACCCAAAAATCAATAGCATTCCTATACACGAACAACAAACAGACTGAGAGAGAAATTGAGGAAACCATACCTTTTACAATAGCATCCAAGAAACTGAAATACTTAGTAATCAATCTAACAAAGAATGTGAAAGATTTATTCAGTGAAAACTACAGTACTCTGAAAAAAGAGATCGAAGAGGATTTCAATAAATGGAAAAACATACCCTGCTCATGGTTAGGAAGAACCAACATTGTGAAAATGGCCATACTACCAAAACTGTTGTACAGATTCAATGCAATTCCAATTAAACTACCATTAGCATACCTCACAGATCTAGAGAAAATATGCCTTAAATTCATCTGGAACCAGAAGAGACCCAGAATAGCAAAAGCAATCCTGGGCAACAAGGACAAGTCAGGTGGAATCACAATCCCTGACCTGAAATTATACTACAAAGCTACTGTAATAAAATCAACCTGGTACTGGCTAAAAAACAGACCTGAGGATCAATAGAATAGACTGGAAGATGCAACCACAACGAAAAACACACTCAGCCACCTAATATTTGACAAAGGGACCAACCAAACTCACTGGAAAAAGGATGACCTGTTTAATAAATGGTGCTGGAAAAACTGGCTTGCCTCTTGCCGAAAACTGAACATAGACCCAAGTCTATCACCATGCACCAAACTCAGGTCAAAATGGATCACAGACCTCAATATTAAAACAGAAACTCTAAATCTATTGGAAGAGAAAGTAGGTAAACATCTTGAAGACATAGGAGTAGGCAGAGAGTTCATGAACAAAAATGAAACTGCAAGGGAAACACTTCAAAGAATCAATAACTGGGACCTCATCCTACTGAAAAGTTTTTGTACATCTAAAGAAATCACCAGCAAAGTAATAAGAAAACCCACAAATTGGGAAAAAATCCTAGCTAGCTGTCCCCCAGACAAAGGTATTCTATCTAGAACATACAAAGAATTAAAAAACATGTACCTATCCAAATTCAAAGACCCAATCCAGAAATGGGCATCTTGAATATACACTTCTCAGATAAAGAAATACAAATGGCAAATAAATATACGAGAAAATGTTCCACATCCTTAGTCATTCGAGAAATGAAAATAAAAACAACATCGAGATTTCATCTTACCCCAGTAAGACTGGCCAGTATGAAAAAGTCATCCAATAACAGATGCTGGCGAGGCTGTGAAGAAATAGGGACTCTATTACACTGCTGGTGGGAATGCAGACTGGTGCAACCACTGTGGAGAGCAGTTCAGAGATTCCTCAGCAAACTAGGTCTAGAGGTTCCATTCAAACCAGCTATTCCCCTTCTGGGTATTTTCCCAGAAGAGCTGAAAGCATCATACCACTCTGATATATGTGCACCCATGTTTATGGCAGCACAATTTGTAATAGATAAATTGTGGAAGCAACCCAAATGTCCATCCACAGAAGACTGGATTAAAAAACTGTGGCATTTTTATACAAGGGAATATTATTCAGCTATAAAGAGGGACAGATTTGGGGCCTTTGTAGGCAAATGGTCACAATTAGACACCATACTCATAAGTGAAATAAATCAGAGGTACATGTGCAGGCAACGTATTGTGTCACTGGTGTAAGAACCTGAGGGTGGGAACATAAACTAAGAGACATGAAGGAAATCTGCTCAAAAGTAAAGAACAGATGGGACGAGGGAAAGGAGAAAAGAATGAGGCAAAAATTTATGTATGTATGTATGTAAGTATGTATGTATATACATATGTGCAGGATGGCTAACATGGTTCTACTATTGACTTATGTCATTGAATGGTAAGGAATAGTTGATGACTGATTGTTTGATCAATCTTGTATGTCTATATGTGTTCTCCAGAGCATACATTTTGAAGATATCAATATGAAATGCAACAACTATTGTTGGTTTTCTGTTGCTCTGTCTATAATTCAGTTATGATTATAAGTTTATTGAGCTACTTTGTGTCTCTTTGTTAATGCTTTTCGTTTATTTTTTTTTTCTCTTTCTTTTTCTGTTGTAGTTGATGTAGTTCTTTTTGCTTTCACACTATAAAAAGAAGTTGTACTACTGACTTAGGTCACTTTATTGTAAGGAACAGTTGATGATTAATTGCCTGATCAATTTTGCATGTCTATACCTATTTTCCTGAATATACAATTAGAAATTATCAATATGTAGTGCAACAACCATTGTTGATTCCCTGTCACTTTATCTGTAACTCAGATTCAATTGTACTATTCTTATGCTACTTTGTGTCTGTTTGTTAATATCTTTTTGTTTTTTATACTTTTAAAATAAAAAAAAAAAGAAGGCAGGCTGCATGGGAGGGGACAGTGGCAATGGTGTGAGAGTGGCCCCTTGCAGGAGAATTGGTCAAACCAACAAATACGTAAAGAAAAGTAAGTAGCAGGTTTCTCCCAGTCAGAGTTACAAATACGGAAACAGAAAACCTGAAGCAAATCCCTGTTGTGTTGAATTAGAATTCGAACTCTTAATGTAAACCATGGTCTTGAAAGCACACACTTAAGATTTCCCAGCTGTCTCCAATAAGAGGTACTACAAATGGCGACAGCCCCAAAGCAATGAGTATCCATAGCACCCACATCTTAATTTCCAAATACTATTCTTTACCAAAAGAAACCAAGACTCCTTTGGGGGAGGCATGATTCCAGGGCTGGGCAAGGGAAAGGACAAGACAAGCCCGAACACTTTCTTTGCACAGGGAAGTACTCACAGAATAGTGGGGATATGAGCTAAGGACACACACCAAAGAAGGTGCTTTCACGGGGCAAATCAAGGACAGCTGGGGCATCAAATGAAATAATAATGTAGACAGATTACAACCCTTTGAACAAAATAGGAAAATCCAAATTTACATTGATATAAAGTGAATAAACTGAAAGTTTGATGAAGCACAAAAACTTCTATAGCACAAAGTACTCCTCCCAAAATACTTACTAAATATAAAAGGATAAAAGTGAACTTTAGAATTGCTAAAAAGAGAGAACATCACTAGGAAGAAAACAGAAATCTCTTCTGTGATAGTTCTAATCAACTGAGGGATGTTCTTCAAACTAGGCAGCATGTAAATCTTTCTTTTTTAAGGAGGAAATTGGAAGGCCAACAAACTGTTCCAAATTGGAGATGATAATTACCTACATGCAATATGTGACTCTGAACTGGTACTATAAAAAAAATGATAGGAAAATTATACAAATGTGAACGGGCTCCAAGATACAGATGATACCAATGTAAACCCCTGATGTATTCCAAAGAATCTATGCTCACATACTGATTCCACAAATGTATTGTGGTTATGCAAAATAATGTCCCTGTTAGTAAGAACCGTACTCTAAAGCCTATGAGGGTGACTGAGAGATCAAGTCAGGAACTTATTTCCAGGGAACTAGGGGGAAAACAAATTCTTTATACTATGTTGCATGAGAATTTTTAAAAAGTGTGAAAACACTGTACCCAATCTTGAGTTACTAAATGTTGCAAGCTGGAGGTTATCTCAATGTGTTAAGGTATTTAAGAATGGGAATGCAAGAATAGTTATTTCAAAGCTGTTGGGATTTACACATATTTACCAAAGTGGGAACACAAGAATAGCTGTTAGAAGCTGCTCATGCTTCTCTCCATTCTATTCTCAGCAACAAAATTAATTCAGTGCACAGCTCACAGGAGATTGTAGTAAATTCTATTAACCTAATTTCCAATTTGATGCCCATCAAAAATATTTTTAGTATTTACTTTATAAATAAATATATATAAATATATATTTATAAATATATATTGTTGAACTTATAATAATTTTGCATTAATAAATCACATTTATCTATTTGATATTTTGGATGTCCATATTAAAAACCACTGACCCAACAGCCTATTTTCTATAACTTTTAAAATATCCCATTATCAATTTGTAATATCTTAAAATTGTATTTTATGTTTTAAATTTGTCAACTACATCTCATTTGAGCTTTACACTGTTGCTCTAAGAAAGCTGATGTTCACCCATAAAAGCTGTTAAATCCTGGGGTTGTAGATGTGGCTCAGTGGTAGCGTGCTTACTGAGCATGCCCAAAGCCTGGGTTCACTGCAGCAGGGAGGTGGGTATTGAGCACTGCAGCTGATGCCTGCCAGCTGGTAAGGCATTGTTGTCCCCTCCTCCCAGAACATCCCATCAACTCACTGGCATCTCAGCTTCTCCCTTGGGACTCCAGGACCTCCCTACCACCCCAGAAACTAAACGGTTGATGTCCAGAGCAGCTCAGGACTCCTGACCCAGCACTTACACCAGTGCAAAAGCCTACTTTAACTGCTCAGCATCTGTTCCGACCCTTTCATTAAACATGTGGACTTTAAAGGCAACTATTCCAACTCCAAGAGAACAGGAACACAGACATGAAGTTACTTACCTATAGATATACTGCTACCAAGCACCAAAGCCATCAATGCATTGTATTACTTTACAATATTTTTAAATATCAGAAAATACTAGCCAGCTGTGGGCACACACCTCTAATCCCAGCACTCGGGAGGCTGAGGCAGGAGGATTGTTGCAAGTTCAAGGCCAGCCTGGGCTACAAAGTAAGTTCAAGACCAGCCTGAACTGCACAGTGAGACCCTGTCTCAAAAAGACCCCCCCCAAAAAAAAAAAAACGAAAGAAAATACTGACCACACATAATAGCATAGCTAAGAAAGGAGCAGATAACTTTCCAATTTGGGCGATAATCATTTATTGGTTACAGATCTTTAGATAAATCCTGTATCATTCCCAGATTCAACTTAACCATGACAGTCAGGCTACGCCAACCCACCCACAGAACAAATGTGACTGGTTAACTGACATAGGGGATGTCAACACCCCCGACCACATTTGGCACACAATGGGGCACTCCATGCACCGTGTTCCTTTCCTACATGGAATGAACTTACGAGAATTTAAGGCTTGCTTGCCAAGAATTTAAAAACTACCTAAAATCATATTTTGCCCTCAAGGGGAAATAAAACAAAACACTAGTTCTTGCAGCTTACAAAATTTTTCAAAGACACTCTAGCAAACAGGTGCTTACCTTGACGTGTTGTCGCAAGCGATAAAGCTGTGGGGGCAAGGGTAAGCCCCCCACAAGCAGCACCGTTCGCATGCGGGGCAGACCACTCATCAGTTCTTTAGCTTGCCTCTCTATCTGAATGGCTAACTCTCTCGTTGGTGTAAGAATGACTGCAGATGGAGTTTTGCTCTGCAAAGAGGCGAAAAACAAGTCAGAAACACCAGTAGTTAATTCTTGCGGATGTGGACTAAATCTTCAGTGATTCCAGGAACATTTCCCTTTGAAAGCAATCCCATGAGCCCAATTAGACATGAGCCCTCTGGCCTTCTGCTCACTGAATTCAGATTTTTTTCTCCAAAACCATCATAAATTGCTCTCATCTTTTATGTAACACAGATATACATTGAAGACCAAAACTGGGGCCAAGGAGAGGTGTCCGCAGTAACCAAAGTGGGAAACAGACCACCATAAGGATCTGGTCAGAGCTCAGCATCTTACCCTGGGTTTTTTTTCTTACCTCTTTTGTAGATTTACTTCTTACTTTCTCCAAAGGACTGACTTTGTGGCTGGGCTTGGGCATCTTCCATATCCTAGTGTTATGGTCCTCCAGTGTGTGTGATCTATAGTTTGAACATCTAGTACTTAATTTTTCTCACATTATTATTATCTTTTTTTTTTTTTTTTGGATTTTTAAGACAGGCTTTCACTATGTAGCTCACCCTGTCTTGAACTCGCTATGTAGCTTAGGCTGGCTTTAAACTCATGGCAATCCTCCTGCCTCTGCCTCCCAGTATTGGGATGACAAGGGTGCACCACCACACCCAGCTCTCACATTATCTTCTACTATTCTAGCTTTTCCAATTTTTCTCCCATATCTTTCCTTTCTTTACCCAATTTTCCACCCCTTTTCTTTTCTGCTATGGTTCAGAGACTACAAATTCACCAATACAGGTTAGGTATTTCCAACCCCAAAACCTGAAATCCAAAATGCTGTGAATACAAAGCACTTTGA
The DNA here is from genome assembly GCA_004027595.1 of Dinomys branickii. Classification (NCBI taxonomy): domain Eukaryota; kingdom Metazoa; phylum Chordata; class Mammalia; order Rodentia; family Dinomyidae; genus Dinomys; species Dinomys branickii. Next base: position 10,653 of record PVLD010018007.1, on the reverse strand, counting down.
ACATCCATATGACATTCAAATTTAATAGCATAGTGAATTTCCTATTTTGGATTAGGGATGCTCGACTAGTAATAGTCTATTTTGGAAACACTCCAAAATTTTAAATACAACTGGACCCTCGCATTTCAGATAAGGGATACATAACCTGTATTGACAAAAAATAATCAAAAGTTTTAGTAAACTAACAATGTGTGAAAGTGCTTAGCATATTATAAAGTAACAAGGCACTGAAGCATTATTTTAAGATGAACCACAAATCATACTGAAGCGGGTAGTTTGAAATTCTACAAGAGTTAGACTTCATTAAAAAGCAGTTTCTTCAAAATACAAAATCCAAGGAGGCATAGTTGACACATAAATTGCAACTCATCTGGTCAGTAGGATCCCCCCCATCAAAGCTGATTCTTTTAATAGAAAATCTGTTTTAAAGAATATTCTATAAAGGATATTTTAGACCTTCAATGAAGAGACCTCTGGTTCAAGACAACAGAAGAAAATTCTCTAAAATTCTGTTCTATACAACTACTACCAGCAGCACAGTAAACTAGGAGTGCCAGTGCCTACAAGTTAAAAATATTTATTCTCAGCTTGCAATTTTATCACAGTTAAAAATGAAACATGGTAAATACCGCACGTGTTCCTGAGAATAATGCACGTGGACTCTGTCAGTTACCTCTGGTAAAGCTCGGATGATAACAGGAAGAAGAAAGGCAGCTGTTTTTCCCGAGCCAGTATCTGCACTGGCCACCATGTCTCTTCCCAGAAGTCCCACAGGAATCATCTGCATTTGGATGGGGGTTGGCACTTCATAGCCAGACTTCTTCAAGTTGTGATTTAAGGCCTCAGGGAAATCACAATGTTCAAAGTCAATAATGGGCCTGGTGACTTCTTGCCCTTGAACTGAAATTCCTAGCTGCTGTTTAAGATTTTCAATCTGGTCCTCCCGAAGGTTTGAAACAAAAGGATGCTCTCTGTAGACATAAAAAGGACTAAATGGAGACTCTGGTTCAGAACCAGCATTCTGCAGACCGCTGAGATTTAACTTCTCTTCTTTTTCCTTAACTTGGAGTAGATGCTTCGCTTTACACTCTAGGCTACACACATCTTCATCTGTCTTATCACAGATATACTCTCCATACCGGCCACACACAACACAGACAGGATCCCCTGGCTCTGCCCAGCGCTGCGTTTTGGAAAAGGACTTCACAGGCTCTTCAAAAGGAGGGCTGTCCTTCTCATTCTGCTCAGGCGCCGCCAGGCCAACCTCGGCCACCTGGTGAGCTGGACTGGGGAAGGGACCCAATTCACTGCTGGCCCTGTCTGGTGTTGCGGCTTCTTTAGGAACTAAAGCGTCAAATGGAACCCCTCTGTCTTGGTCCAAATGCCAGTCTTCTGTTTCTGGCCTAATTTTCTTAGCTACACAACTTTTGATGTCCTCATTAGAACTCCTCTTGACTTTTAAAGATCTTGGAACAAACATCCTTCAAATTCTGTTAAGGAAATTATATAATGAGCTATATTTTACCCTCAAATCATATACAAAGTAGCATATGATCGTGTGTCCCAAGGGCTTCCCCTCAAAGAAGAGCAAAGACATCATGATACCACTTTCACCAAGCTTTTCCTCTGTGCGTATTTCCTCTGGTGATCAGAGTTCTCTTCCTCACACACACAGCAGTGAAACCCTGCTCACTGCTAACTACAACCCTGCAATACCCGGTGCACTGACCACTTGCATGCTGAAGGGTCAGATATTACTGATACCCTAGGGCATATCCTTCTATTGTATCTTCACAAAAGAAAACTAGACGGAGACTTCCTAATTAGAATCTTTAAAATCAAAACCACAAACCATAGTGAAAAATGCTATTTTTATATAAGTGGCACTTACTGAGTGTTTGTTTTGTGCTAAACACAGTGTTTAGGCTTCACCTAATCTTCACAACTATGTGAAACTGGTTAGTACTAACTTATATATGTACACACAGATATAATGTATATTACATAGCATAAAATATATATCTATCTGTGTGTACATATGAGTTTATCTAAGACATTCAGCAAAGAAATTATCTGCCCAAGGTCACACAATTGTTAACGAGGTCAGGCATGCTGGCTTCCAAGCACAAGTGCAACTGACATCAAAAATGTTATTTCTGCAAAATAATAGCCACTAGGAAAAATACTTTTAACCTGATTGTACGATTAGCAACTACTCTTAACATTTTTCTCAAAAATTATTAGGATAAGCTGCCAGATTTCGTTTTCCAGAAAAAAAAAATCCAACAAAAACGCAACAGAGGCCCTAGAATTAGTATCTTAGTCTCCGCTAGCGCCAAGGAAGGGTGGGTACAGCCTAGGAGAAAAGAAAAACTTGGAATTCCCAGTCTTCCCTGGGAGAAGGAAAAACCGCCGAGACCGCAGAGCCAGATCGCCGCCCGCCCCCTCCTCGCCGACGCCCCTCCCCGCCCCCGGCGCGTTCCTAGACGCTCCCCCGACGTCGCCTCCGCACCGGGGGCGCGCACGTCACGGCGCTGCTGGGAGACGAAGTGGGCGGGACCGGGTGCAGAGAGAGGCCGGGGACCCTACTAGGAGACTTCCGGCCGCTGCGGTCTCTGGCCCCGTATCCCAGACGTGGGGGCGCAGGGCAGCAAAGGGCCCTAGCGGTCGGGGCCCGCGCACGCTCACCCTCACGGACCTGGCACCGTGTCTGCTCCTTCCCGGCGCGAGGCTGGGCTTCCGCCGGACAAGGCCAAACCTGCGCTCGGCAGGACTCCACGCCTCCGGAGATGGGGCGGGGCCTATGATGCCCCCGCCCCTCTGCAGGCCGGGATCCTGTTCCGAGGGTTTATGTAATCGAGTAGGTCGGGCTTGGAGAGCGGAGCTGAGTACCCGGAAAGACTCCAGCGAGAGCCTTGCGCGGGTCTGGCCCCTCTCGGAGTGGGACGTTTGAGTGTAAAAGGGAGGACGAGTGGCCTCGGTGGGCCTGTAAACCCTCTTCTGCTTTTAGCTGGCAAGAGTAATGCAAGAACAGTACGCCTGACGTGTGGCGCGTTTGATAGACTGGGTAATATTTCCACCACCACCGTACACCACCTCAGCACCAAAATAAAACCAAACAACAGCCACACACAGGTCAGGGCTGTTGTCCCCATGGGCTGCCATTTATTTGCCTCCAGCCTTTGCAGCTGCCTTTTAGGAAGTTTGCGATTAAACAGTGATGGAGACCTAGGAGAGGCTGGGGAGAGGGAGGAAAGAAAGAGAGGTGGATGACTTAGGAAATAACTGGGGATGTTGTATTTTAAAGTATTGTTCGCAATCTAATATCCGATGCATACAAAATAGTATATTTAACAAACAGAGCATGACTAGTAAAAAAGAAAGTCTGTGAATTCACCAGATCTCTACATGTAGAAATTGATCTTTCACTGCCAAGGCAAGTGGAAGTTCTCTCCTGTCAACAATCTAGTCAGTCCTGTAGCAGATACGATGTAACTGCATTGAGCACTTCTCTTTATCAATGGTAGACATATTAAATTTATTGAGTTTCCTGAGTTTGTAGGTCACAAAACTAACTGAACTCTTTCCTGGGTTTGTGACATTTGTAATGTTCCTTTCCCACTGTAAGTAAATACTTTTGAACCTAATAAGTCATTCTGTATTTTTCTTTCAAAGCCTCTGTGTCCAATTATATAAGCTCATGCCCCCAAAGCCTGGCTCTCCCCCGGTAACTGTTAATAAAACTGGTAGACACACTCTGATACTACCTTGGTACTACTGGTACCACCTTGGTACGTGTGCCCAAATCTTGTTTAAATGTTAGAGTAGCACTGCTGGACCACAGGTATGAGGATAATTGAGCTTGACAAAATGACTCCAACTGATTTCACAGTGACTGTACCAGTCTACTGGCACCAGCATTGGTAGCCCTTGCGTCCCACATTCTCCAATCCTTGCCATAGTTGGACTTCTTACTTTAGGCTATTTACCAAGACTAAATAGGTACTGCTCAAGGCCCTTCATTTGTATTCCCTAATTACTGATAAAGGTTGAGCCTTTTATTTTCACAGGTTGCAACTTCCTTCATTGTGGAGGACCACCTGCACAGCTCTCCTTGAAAGAAGAGGACTTATCTCCATTTTGGCTACACCTGACTCTGTTTCCATGCATTGCTATGTACAGAGTTGGCTAGGACTTTTCTTTATCCCTTCAGTTGGCTTTAAGCAATGCAACTTTGTCCAGCTGAGGTGCTGATGTGTAGTCTTTGCAGCAAGGGGACAGGGCAGTATTACCTCAGCCCCGTGAACTCCCTTGGAAAATGTGTGAGCTGTGCAGGATGGAAAGCCATGCTCCATGCTGTCCGCTGGGATCGAGCCTTGAGGTAAGAGGCTATGACTTCCTAGGGCATAAAAGATTACACATCAGAGCCAAAGTACCAACCCCAGAACATCACATACTACATCAATTGTGTTATGCAGATTACTCTTTCTGTATATCCCTCCCTCTGCATATTGCAGGCCTCCTACTTAGCCCAGCTCACAGACTCACCTACTTCCTGCCATTCTCATAGTCACCCATCCTCAAGCCACTCCTTTCCTCATGAATTAATAAAACCTGTGTTCATCCCTGGGTTGAGGCCTTTGTTCCAGTCAGCCATCATCATAGTGCCACTTAGGACCCATTGGCTCCCCAGAGCTACAAATATGCCGTAGTGTCTTTATTCTCACCAGGGGTTGCACTGAAAGTGGTATGTTGGAAGTAGCTCTCTAGAATTCCAATAACTTTTCCATGGAATTACAAATATAAACTTCCCAGACTGCGACGAGAACCAGGAAGGACTCTATAATTCATGTGTCCTCTCTCCCATCTAAGTATTTTAAAGTACATATTTTTATACCAATCTATTTTAAGTTGTAAGTATCACAATTGTCTTCTTTCTGTAATATGTATTTTCCATTTTTTACAATTTGTTATTTCATTTTAAAATTGGTTTATATAAATGCTTAAAATATGTTTATTAAAATATATATTAAAATATACATATATATGGTAGATATCTGTAAGTCACATACCCAAAAAAATCCCAAGACAAGATGCTTACTCTACAGGACAGTCCAGTCCTATTTAGTTGAAAATAGGTGATTTATTTTCATTTTGTATTTGAAAATGACCAACTTTCTTCATGTATTTTGGTATATGCATTGGGAAAGAAACTAAAGGATTTTTATAATGCCTTTTTTAAAATTTAAATTTTTTTTAGTTGATAGATAAAAATGGAACATGTTTATGGGATACCATGTTTTCAATTTTAAGAACACTTCGACCTTGAAAAAATCAAACATAAAAAGTTTTGGGACTAAAATAATGTCTCTATGTACCCTGTATCCCTTCATGCAGACTCATAGTTTTCTATTTTGTGTGTAAAGATTTGTTGTTATTAACCATTTGAGAGCAAATTGTAGCATGCACCTTTAAAGACAAAGATATTCTCTCATGTACCCAAAGAACAGTGTTCAAATTTAGATAGTTTAACACTGTATAATACTAATAGCTATTATATAGTCATCAATGAAGTTCCACCAGTTTTTCCAATAAAGTCTTTTTTTTTTTTTTTTGGCGGTACTGGGGATCGAACTCAGGACCCTGTGCTTGCTAGGCAGGCGCTTATTCCACTGAGCTATATCCCCAGACCAATAAAGTCTTTAGAACAATTTTTCCCCTAATCCATGATCCAGTTCAAGATCTTTTTATTTTCTTTATGGTGTCTTTTTTTTTTTTTTTTTTTTTTTTTTTTTTTTTTTTTTTTTTTTTTTTTTTTTTTTTTTTTTTTTTTTTTACTTTTTTATGGTACCGGGAATTGAACTCAGGACCTTGCACTTGCCAGGCAGGTGCTGGTGCTGCCGAGCTATATCCCCAGCTTTATGGTGTCTTTTAATGAATAAAATTTTTCAACTTCAATGTAGTTGAATTTATCAATCTTTTTTTTGTTGTTGTTGTTGCTAGCAAGTTTGGTGTCAAAAAAAATCCACGTGTACCCTAAAGTCAGGAAAGTATTCTTGGAAAAGTGTCAAACTTCTGCCTTTCACATTTAAACCATTAATCCACATGGAACTGATTTGTGTCTGTCACAAAGATTCCATTTCTTTTTTTTTCCAGTTGGCCAGCCAATTGTCCAAATACTATTTATTGACTAGGAGCCTTTTTCAGGTGACCTTCAATGCCATCTCTGGTCACATATCAAGATTCCACAATGCATGATACTGCTTCTGGACTTTCAAGTTGTCCTGATACCATCCTGTCTTGATTATTATAGCTTTATTACACGTTTTGCTATCTGGTTGAACAAGCTCCCCCACTTAAGCTTCCTGCGAGAATGTCTTGGCTGTTCTTGAGCTTTGTCCTTTCATATACATTTTAGAATCAATTTGTCGGTTTTGAAACATCTCCATATGACAATGGTTGGAAATGCATTATTTCTATAGAAGGATGAATAGTATAGATGAAAGTTTATTTGCCAATAGCTGGGTACAGCAATATATGGCAAATAAATCAAGCTTGGGAGTTCAGATTGTCTAGGTCTTTATCAGTGTTCATGTTCAGGTTTGCCCGGCATCATGCTTCTCACCATTCATAGATAAAATAAGTCAAATAATCTCCCATTAAAATGGTAGATTTGCCTATTTTCTCCTGTAGCTCCAGCATTTTAATTTTGTGTGTTTGAGGACCACTTTATTTTAGAATGTTTGTACAGCAATTTAAGACTTAATGTACCATAGAATCTTAGATTGGAAAGCATTCACCAGACTCCAGTCACTACCCTTGTTAAGCTTTATACACATGCAGGTGGAATTACTTTATAGCACTCTGCTATGTGACTAACTGAATTACTGAACACTTTTAGAGACAAGATGCTTACTCTACAGGACAGTCCAGTTTTTCACTAGAGATCACTCTGTGACTAAGTACTATTCCAAACATTTTGTAAACATTGTAATCTTTAACTCCCAGCATAATCCTATAGAGTAGGTATTTTATCTACATTGTACTAAAGAAGAAATAGATTAAAGTAATTAAGCAATTTACCCATGGTCACATAGGTAATGTGTGGCATAGTAGTGACTTAAGGCTACATCTGTTTCTTAAATCCACTAAAACAAATTGCTTTCAGATATTCTTTATGTTAGATCTTCACTTATATCCCTTTGATTTCCAGTCAAGGGACATGGTTCCAAGCACGTTCAGTGTTCCTAGCACTTCCCAAACACTTGGAAACCTCAGGCAAAAATTCAAGCTAATATATCTTCCCTATCTCTGTTCTCTGTTTATTTTTCTCACAAAGCTTTGACTCTGCCTTTTGCATTCAGATTCCTGCTACTTTGGAAAAGTGGTCAACTTGATGTGTAAGATGATTCCATTTTTTTCCAATTTTAAAAAATGTATTTATTAGTGCAGATTTGCCTTATGTAATGATCACATTCATCATAGGAAATTTGTACCTGATTATAGTATGACTTGATTCTTCTTTCCCATTTCTCTCCTCTCCCTTCAACTCTTCTTTCTCTCTGCATGTTATGAAAGCTTCGTTTCTTTTTTGTTTTGCTTTGTTTTGTTTTTGAGACAGGGTTTCACTATAGAGTTGAGGCTAGCCTTGAACTCACAGCATGCTGTGTGCTGCAATTAAAGGCATGTGCCACCATGCCTGTAAAAGCTTTGTTTCTGTTTTCTCCTTTCATCCTCTTTTCATTAATCTATTTTTTCTTTTTTCCCTCCCCCCCCCTTATTTCTCTTCCCATTTGAACATGCTCTTCCTACTTCCCAATATCTTTCCTCAGTTTTGCTCATTTACTTATTGGGTTTCTCACACAAGAGAAACTGTGATATTAAAATTTGTGTATCTGATTTATTCCACTTAATATTGGGTGACTCATTTGTCATGTATGCCCTAGTAAGTTACATTTCCCATTATGAGTCATGAAATACAAGGCTGTATAAAGCCTAATATCAACATCAAGTCCTTCACTTGTCAGAGCTAATAAGTCAAACCTCGGAACGATTCAGGTCTTAACCTGTGGCAGTACACCACTGTATTGCTCTTTTTGAAAAAGCTCATTGATTTTCCTCTTAAGTCTTACCATAGAACAGTATAGTTTATCTAAACTATTTCCATTTTCATCAAAAAAGGTCTTCACTGAAATGCCTTTATAGTGATCTTATAAGTACAGGGCCATGGAAAATATTACTTATAATAGGTCACATGGAGATCACAGATAGGATTACTAATGCTTTATTATGCATTGTGATTTACAGCAGGGAGGGACAGGAAAATATCCAAGAGTGACTCAATTAGGCAAGAGTTGTGGAATGTACGTATCTTCCTTATCCATCCTAAGAGATTGCCTTAAGCTGTACCTTAGAACAGCAAATGCTGCAATAATGTGAGCTAACCTGTATGTTACTATCGTGCACTGTTGAGACATGTAGAGAAATAACAATGCATGGCATTCTTAAATCTCAGGAACCTTCAGTCACATACCTATTAGTTTATGGCTACTTCTTATACTCTTCTTGTGTGGGGCTCGGCAAGCCTATATCAATATATACCAAGACAAGACAGAAAACACAGATGGATAGTACTGGACTTGTTATTGAACTATTTTTCTGTTGTATCATTGTAATAAATCAGACCATAACTTGCCCATACTACTTTCTGCATTCAATTCCTTTTTCCTGATAAATAGTATGACCAACTCTTTAAATGCTAAAAATTTATTTACTCATTCAATAGATTGAGTTGCTATGTGCCAAACCTAAAAATACAGTGATGAAAAAGTCAAATTCTCTACACTCATCCACCTCACAGCAGGGGAAAGGATATAATTCCAAGGTAAGTGCTATGCTAGGGAAAAATATAGGATGTCACAGGCATTCACAGGGTGGGCACACTAACCAGGCATGTCATATCAGAAAAACTTTTCAGTTTAACATTTAAAGTCTGAATAGGAATTGAGACCATTAAAACAGGAAAGAGAAGACAGGAAGATCCCATCCGACAGTACAGCATATTGAAGGACTGAAGAAAGTTAGGTATCAGCCTACTTAGACAAGTTATACTGCAGTAACAAGTAACCCCTGAATCTCCATGGCATATAATAATAAAGATTTACTTTTCAGTTATATTATGGAGAAAAGATTTCAGTGGATGTTAAATACGGAGAAATGATGGCAGGAGATAAAACTGACTTATGGAAACTAGGTAACAGGTGAGATAGTCTAGAAAGGACAGCTTGAACTGAAGCAGTGGAAGTAGGGATAAAGAGAAGACAGAATAAAGAAACACCTAGAAAATAATCAGTAGTTCCTCCTCATTGGTTGTGGATGGAAGGTGAAGGAGTCACAGCTTCATTATGCATTCATAGCTTTATAACAACCACAAAGCATAACATGGTAATGCTTTTATAGAGAGAAATTTAATATTTCAGTAACATTATAAATAATATGTAAAAATTTTAGGACTATCTTACTACTAATTTCATTGATATCCTGGATTCTTTTTTATTTTTTTTTTTTTATTGCTACTGGGAATCAAACTTGGGACCTTTCCCTTGCCAGGCAGGTGCTTGTACCACTGAGCTATATCGCCAGTCCTTCCTGGATATTTTTAATCTCATTGCTCAATATTATTATTTGTGCTTTGGTTCCTGATATAGGTAATATTCACAGAAGCATGGAATTCGTGATAGTGAAAGTACTGTGATAACAAAATACAGATGAATACAACTCTGCAGTCATCCTAAAACCTAAACTTATAAAGATGTCCTTTGATAATTAGGAAAAACAGACTGCTACTGAGCTGTAAAGTCTACTTTCCTAAACATTAGAAAATTGAGGCACATTCAGGTTTCACTACACTCAATATTACAAGGCTGTCACTGTCTGAAGGCAGTATATGAGGACTATCACCACTAACACACTATGAAACCTGTAGTTAGTATGCCCTAAGAGAGATACTGTGCTGGATGTTCCCTTGCAAGTTTAGACATGTTGCTTGAACATTAAGTGCAAAAAAAGAAAAGGACAGCATGTCTTAAAATTTTTCTTCACCTAAATTTCTCAGCAATGAACAAGTTAAGATTAATAATTTAAAATTTTTAAACCCGGAAACAGCTTCTAGAATCTTCCACCTTTACTTGTCACACCACAACCATTTTCTAACTACATTGGGACCATTAGTGTATTTGTTTCTTCATAAAGTTCCTAAGGGTAAATTTTGTTTAATCTGTCCAAAATCAACTCTTAGATTTAGTGATTTTATGTATTGTTTTCTTAGTTTCCATTGCATTAATTTTTGCCCTGGTCTTTATAATTTCCTCCCTTGTACAAGCTTTGGGCTTGATCTGCTCTTCTTTTTGTAGAAGCTTGAAGTTCAATATTAGGTTATTTGACCTCACTCTGTTTTTCTTTTTTTTTTTTTTTTTAATTTTATTTTAAAGACAAAAGAATGGAGACATATGAACCAGAAAAGCCATAAACAATACAGAAAATACAAAGTTATACAGAATATAGTAGGGAATTAGAACTGGATGTTGTATTACATAGTTATCTTCACATTAGTTAACACAAAAACATTAAAGGAAATACCAAATTATAGATAAG